>VDFB02365370.1:0-42697 GCA_007258455.2 Sequoia sempervirens
GGATGGAAGTCTTGATCTTCTTAACAATGTCTCAGTGTTGTATTGTGTCAAAGCTAATACATGTGTCAATGGAAGGTGTTCACAAAGGATTTGCAAGTCAAACTTTGTAGTTTATCCAATGTGATAAATTTTCCATCTAACTTGATAATGGGTTAATACTTTGCTAGTGCCAACCATCTGTACCAAGATTGTGAGTATCCTTGACATAGAAACCAATGATATCACATGTTAGATTGTGATTCTTGAAGAGTTGATAATGCAAATTTTCACCAAATCATGTGCTTGATGATGCTAATAGTGGTTTTTGCTCTTTGTCAATGCTCTCCATGGTTTATGTTTATCTTTGCTAAGTTCCTTGTCAACAATCCAATGTGAATGGAACTTTGCGGTTGGATATTTTTTGTGATAATTCTACAAAGTGTGGTGACTGTTCTTGATGTTTCTATACAATCTCTAAATGGTGTCAACATTCAAGAGGACAGTAGCAATGTGCATGGTCAGTTCACAACAGTTAAGTGAAGTGACAATAATGCTAGATAGTAATCTTGTCATTTGTCAATGGATAATGTCTTTGTGTGATGCCTCTTGAAGACAACTTTCTACAATACACAAGTTTTTCAATTTTCTTGTAGATAGTAGCATCATGAACACACAATCTTGTGAAGTGATACAATCTTCTCAATATTTAGTTATTTGCTTCTATTGTTGCTTTGTATTCACAAAAGGGCAGGCATGAACTTGTGAGATTGATTGGATAGTGGTCTTGACCATTAATAGTGTCTTAGCTTTGACAAGGTAGGTTTGGTTCATCAAGCAAAGTTAAGATAGGAACAAATTCCAAAGGTGTATAGTATTGACACTCATTCATTTTATGGTGATTGATGCAATTTCATGATATTGATAATTGGTACATACAAAGCATTGCTTCAAGGAAGATCTCAATCAAGGCATTTATGCTTCATATTGGTACATACAAAGCATTGCTTCAAGGAAGATCTCAGTGAAGGAATTTATGCTTCATACTTCTTATGGTTTCATCTCGGTCACTGCTTTCGGCTTGCAATCTAGCTTGATTCAAAGGGACATTTGCATACCTTCAAGGTTTTTGAGATGTTTGTAATTATAAGTTTTAAAGAATCAAGTTAAAGTTTCTTTTTTAAAGTAACCTGCACTAGCAAGTTAAAGGCACTTAAGAAAAAGTTTTTGAATATTTTTATTCATATGTTTTATTGGCCCCTTCTAGGGTTACCTATTTGGAAAGCTAACTTTGTATGGTTTGTAAAACAAGGTATGTTGGGTAAAACAAAGGTTGAAAGCTTTGTGTAAGTGGCAACACGCTTAGGTTTTGAAGCTTGTAGAATGAATGACATGTCATGAAGTTTGGAGAACAAAAAACTGACGAGGATTTCATTGAAAATTGGAGGTCTTGGTGGTTTGTGCAGTTAAGATTCGTAAGATTGTTTTAGTTGCATTTTGTCAAAGACTGAGGTATGGTTGTATTGAATTTTATCAGATTATTAATTGCTATATATAACAGAGGCTTGAGGTTGGCATATGGTTAGATAGTGAGATGAATACTTAAAGTAGAAAAATTCATTTGATTTAGTTGCTTTTGATTATGTTGCTCTGAAAAAGAGGTTTCTTTTGAAATCCTATATTGCAGTTATTTGATCAAATGTATTCTTGATTGTGCTATACTGAATCCTGTGCTTTAAAGAACTGTTGCAAAAAAATAGTGAATAGTTTAATGTGTTTGGTGTGTTCTAGATTTCAAATGAAATGGAGTCTATAGGACATGAAATACATTAAGGTAGAAAGTTGCTATGAGCTTCAGTGAAACAAAGATTATACTCTATCTTTTTATTTTTAGAATCATTTTGATGTGAAAATGTATTGCTAGTGAGGCAGTTGTATTTTCCAGTGAGGTAGTTGCTAACTTAAAAATATTGTGAGGCTATAGCAACATTGAAAATCTAGTGAGGCATTTTGTGTGATCAGTAAGGCTTTGCTAGTGAGGCATTTTTGTAGCCAGTGAGGCTTTGTAATTAGTGGGATTTTATTAAGCTAGTGAGGCAATTTTCCTGAGTGCTTTTTTATCCCTATGAGGTTTTTCCACTCATAAAAATATTGTGTTATGGTTCTTTTGTGATCTATGTGGTTATCATGATTCAGGCAATTTAGTCTTGTTGCTTTCTTTATCTACTTTGCAACACTTGAATTTTCATGTTGTTTAAGGATTTGTTATTGGCTATTATGTTTGGTTACACTCTTGAAATTGAACATTCAATGATTACAAAGAGATTATTTGATTTGGAAAACCATTGAATTGAAGTTGATTATTGAAACACTGATTCACCCCCCTCTTAGTATTTCCTGTACCCCAACAGTATCAAATGCATTTATATTCGATTGGCTACCCACTAGTGATGTGCCAAGGTAAATTTCAAGAGCATATTGGAAGTCATCATTAACATGGGTATCGATGGGATGGTTGAAAATGTCACCAAATGTAGTTGGTCCATTTAACACTACTATATTTGACTCCAAATTTTGATGACTATTTGTCGAAATACCAACAAACTATTGTCGAAATACTGACAAAACACCCATATAAATTTCGTCGCTAGTTTTTCGTTGCTTTTTCAACCAACTTTTAAATGTCAAAATCATGACACAGCCTCGTCGGTCATCACCATAGAAAATGGAACCAGTGTTCGTCAGAAAATCAACAGAAACTTCATCCATCTAGCGACGAAAAATAACCACAACACAATGCAAACTACATCTTTGAAAGCGTCGAAATAACAACAAACATCGTCAGCATTTCGATAAACATCTTGCAACGAACTATAAAACTTTTGATGAAATTGTTGTACATACGATGAAAATATTGTCAAACGTGCGACGAAAATATCATTGCATGTATAGCAACTTCATCGAAAGTTTTATAGTTCATCGAAAGATATTCGTCGAAATTGCAACAAATGTTTGATGTTTTTAAAAAAAAATTATTCGTTCAAATGTGTGCTATTACATACATTTGAATGAATTTTTTAATTCCTATTATTGACCTATAATTCATGTAGATTTTTGTGCTATGTTGTTGTATTTAAGGACATTCATTATTCATTCAAAAATGATGAAGAGGACATAAGAATCATTAGAAGAGTATTTATATGAGAGCTCTATCACAGTCAATGCATGTTCGAACTTCCTTATGATGTGAAGAGCTTTAAGTTGTGCAAGTAAGGAAAGTCAATAAATGACTTAGATTAAGGAATCGCTTTTCTGAAAATGAATATTACTAAACTGGGGTTGAATTAATTAGCACCCAGGTCGGGAGAATTTACCATCATTTATTTAATGACAAGCAGTTCACATAAGACAAACAGGGAGAATATAATAGCAGGTATTAAGGATTAGTTCTCATTGGTGAAGACACAACCTAATATAAGGAAACATAACCTCTTGAAAGGAAGTCATGGAATTTGTGGTATCACAACTTACTAACCCTGACTATCACATAGCTGAATCAAAATCAACAAAATTAGATTATAACGTTCTTCCTAGATCACTAACTTTTATAAAATCAATCAATATGTAAGTTTTCTCCAAGGACAGTTAGTTGAACTCAAGATTTAGTATTTTTGTTTTCATGATTTTCTCTGCTCATAGATAAATAGAAATCATATATGTATGATCCAAGGTAGAAATAAAGACCTTGATTTCATCTACCTCAATAGAAACATCACAATATTTTCCTGGAAGGGCTTGCAATGCTACTTTAAACTCTATCTCTCGTCCTACCTTTTCCTGCAAGTTGAATTATTGGGAATGTAAAATGGATACTGTAAATTAAACCCATCAACTAGAATTGAGATTTGTTTGGATTAGGTTCCCATAATTTCACTCACTCTTTTAATTGCCTACATATTATAGCATTTTGATCTAATAAGCATGTAACATGTCTAAAATCTAATCTTTTGCACTGCTCTCTACTTCTAGAATTATTGCCAATGTACATTAACCACAGAACATGATGAAATTACCAATTGAAAAAGCTACTCACCAACCACCTGGGAGACTCTGGATTAAAGAAGAGACCTAAGACCAAAATAGAATAGGGGATAAGTCTTGCAAAGACCATTCATGCCAGATATAAGCGGACCAATGTTGAGTTTCCTCACATGCAAAAATACAATTTTGATGTATTCATGATACTAAACCTATATATATTGTGATTTTTACTAGACTTCAACCTGGATGGAGAACATTCATTTCTTATTGCGATGTTTTATTTGATGAAAACATGTCAAGTGGTATCTTAATGGATTTTATTACCTATAATAGTAAGTTTGTGCCATGTCACCAACATTCCAAGAAGGTATACTATTAGTAAACCAGCAGTTATCGACAACTGTTAGAGGAGTCAACAATGAAACTCATATTTGCAAATAGGAGTACTTTCTTTTGAGTATAATGAAGTGAAATGATGCTTCTTCTAACTTTTAACTGATATAATTCTATCTATTTTAATCATGTTCTTACCTATCTATTGACAAAAGGATAAGGCGAATTAAAGAGTCTAACCTGATTTGTATTTGTGAGTGCTCCTCTCAAGTTCTTGGGAGTTATTTCAGCTATGTAGACAAGAACCTATCCAGGTATTTAAAAATAAGGGAATTAAAAGCAATGCCAAAAAGCAAGCATAATCAACCTTTTTTCAGACCTCAAAATGCTATATATATGCTATTAAAATGAGTCATGGTTAACTATATTATATAAATACTAATGTTGATTCACCCATATATTCAAAGGATAAACATCAGCCCTAAAATCTTATATAGAAAGGAGACATACTGTATAGGAAGTAAGGCCAACCCCATATCCCACAAACAATCTTCCAATATCTAGTGGTAATACAACCTACACAAGATAGAAATATTGTTTTTACAAACTATTTTTGAGTATCAAAGATAGACCAAATTTATCTTATGCAAAGTAGGAGAAATTGGCTTGGAAAATGAAGGCATCAGGGTATAAAGAATCATTTTTCTGCCACCATAGTGAAAAGTTAGCACTTTCTTTCATCTTTGCATATTGGTTTGATGCTTCAAATGATGCATTTCTTATATTTAAAAGTGAATTACCTTATTGATCTTCTCTTTGTTTCAAGAATAGTTTAATATTCTCTACTTAACAGGGCCAACCATGTGACGGTGGAAGCTCATTTGGCCGCTCCCCCCCCCACACACATCACTCTCAATTCCCCATACCCGATCATATAATATTAATAATTCATTCATCCATTAATAACATATAACATTCATTCATTAACATATAACATCCATTCTTTCAGTTTTAACCATATTATCAAAAATATGGTTGTCATAATATGATTACAATCACTTTTTTTTGTTTCTTTTTTGAAGCTGAAAAAAGCTGAAGTGGAGTATTGTTTTCTAAATCATTTTTCCCCCCTTCAGTTGTTCTACCCTCTACTCGTGTACTCACTACATGGAGGCTATTGCAAGGGGGAATTTGCTGCAATAACAAAGAAATGTTAAATTGATATGTTTTATTATTATTGTTACAAGTATTTCATTAATTAAAAGAACATTAGAGTGGCGCTCTTTACCTGATGGGGCCACATCATGTTCCTGATCTTGTCTTATATCCTCATGCTCAACATGTTGAACACCCTCTAAATCCTGATCTAGAGTTGAAACACAGAAGGTCACATTAATTAATACACCAATTGCAATTAAATATGTTTAAAAGAACATTAGAGTGGTCCTCTTTACCTGATGGGGCCACATCATGTTCCTGATCTTGTCTAGACTGATCATGCTCAACATGTTGATCACGCTCTACATGCTCTAAAGTTTAAACACAAAAGGTTACATTAATTAATACACCAATTGCAATTAAATATGTTTAATTGTATTAATCCATACTGCATTTTTTATAGCACATGAATACATCCAGTACTGGGATGCACACCATGACCTTCATCTGCAGGTTGTGCTCCACCCTCACCAGGTTGCATTCCAATGTCGTGTGCAGTATTATCATTGCTTTCCTGTTTAAAACAAATAGGCACATAATTACTTTATGGTGGAAATTAATATTGAATAGATTGCACAAGTATTCAATTTTAAATAAAATTCATTGATAAACTTCATTGAGTTTATTTACCTATGTGTCGGATATAGTGGAAGCTTTTGTTTGCCCAGTCAGAGTCTTAGGCATTCAACCATGGCTCCATAGCCTTGCTGGAAGGCAATCTTCAAGTCCTCTTCTATGGGAACTCTATTGAATTCAGAGCCCTGCATTTTTGCATAAGATCATGAATTTTGTTTCTATGGTGTGATTAAACCAAAATTGTTTGTAATTTATTATTTGGATGCAATATTTCATTTATTGATACTTACAATTCGTGTGGCTAATTTCATATATCCACCAGAGACAAGTTTGTGTTGCCCGTGTTTTTCTAGTCTTTCCTTTGTTGCCTTCAATGTGTCGGGTAGCCTATGAAAAGTTTGAAATATGTTAGATTATGTAAAAAGAAAGAGTAATCAGTATATAATTATATTGTTGATAGTATCACATACCTTCCTTGGCCCGGTGCTGTCTTTCCTTTTTTTTCTTTTCAACCTTCTCCTTTCCATCCAACATCAAGTCCTTCCACTCCCTCTATGAAATCATGGGGGGACGCTCGTACCTTTTGTTCTTCTCTAAATGTGACCTATATTGGTCCCTCACATAATTTAGATAGGTATCAGCTTTCTTAAGGACCTTGGTTCGGTTGAATATTTTATCACCGAACAATACAACTAAATGGTTAATGAGCTCATCTTTTAAATCTTGATTTTTGGCATTCCACCATGTATGTATGGTGGGCCCGAAGATCTCCAATGTAATATCACTTAGATGTTTATAAAAAACATCATTTCCTGCAAAATGATCATGGGATTATTAGTCTAAAAAGAATGATCAATAAGTAAATTCCAATTGGATTATATATAATAATAATTAAAAAAATTTAAAGTACTTGGGACCTTCTCTATCTTTATGGGATTGAAATCCTCGGTCACCACAAATGTGACTGGAAATGTTCATGTGATAGTATTACGGGAAGATCTAGGAAATGTTGCTAAAACATCACCAGTACTAGTGGCCTCTACATCCCCAGGTACATCTCTTGACACATTTTTTGGCATGTGTTCACTGCCAGAGGGTGCACTACCCGATGTTTGCATGCTATGTGTTGCCAACATTTCAGTCGATAATATAGGTACGGATGATGGGGTTAGATGATGTGATGTATATGTAGGAAGATCAGGATCAACACTCATACCAACCCCTACTCCTCGGGCAGCACCTACAGTACCTTGATCATGGCCATCAACATCATGAGGATGCAAAAAATCCTGTAAAAACAACACATATTTTAGTTCATGATATAAAAGAGTACAAAATATAAAACCATGAATGAACTTATGTTATAATTAAAGACCTCATGAAAGCTTACTTGCAAGTTTTGTGCTCTTTCAGTCAATATTTTAACCCTCTCTCTTATCTCATCTGTTTGAGGCACTATGAATAACAACTAAAGGATTTCTTCATTACATTTTTTTTGGGTCTTCCTTATCATATCCAGAGGGTTTGCAGAATATGTGATGTCATCATCGCATAATGGTGACTACACCTCCCTATGGATGCTCTCCTCTACTACTGGTGCCTTTCCTCGATCAGCCGACTGCAACAAGAATATTAAAAACATTATTGAAATTAATCCAATAAACTTATGAAAAGAACATAATAATAAAAAAAATTGCTCATATCTAATTTGTACAATTACAATGAGGTAAACCTGTCGAGTAGAAGCACCTGAAGATGCATCATGATTTGTGCTCTAGGCCAGAGCCTTCCCCATATGATCAATGTCCCGTTGTGACAAAAATTAAATATAAAAAAGCACTAATGAAATGAAACCAATATACTTACGAAAAAAAAAATAATAATAAAATGGTATATTGGAGTCATTAATTGGAGGTTGGGTAAAATGGTATATAGTACATACCACCTCCATAGTAACTGTGTTTGTATCTATGTGATTCAAATTGTAATCGATTAGCAAATATTCCCTTGCAATTATTTATTTTACCACACATACGAATACATGGTTTCCCTCACGCGCCTCGAATATGAAATTGGGTTGCTTATTTGTTGACCCAGGTTGTGTACTATTTATAAACCCTGCAATATTCCCTGATGCTTTTTTCCTTCTGTCAACGTACATAGCCACTCCTTTATTTTGATCCTTATCTTTTAGCTGTATATAATTTGCGTACAGTGCATACCTACGCATACTTCGTGTATATCAAACCAGCTGCATCCAATCTTTGTAACTATAACAGGGTTTGACATACTCCATCAATTTAGTAACTTTTTTGTAACAAACCTTTATGCCATCCATACAAAATAGGCCCAAACCATGTAATGACAATGGTTTTATGCGATATATCCTCTCGTTGACACAAAAATCAATGTTTATTGGAGGAAGTTCCTTGGATGCCCATTGTTTCCATAGATGCTTGTACCTCAACGACACCTCGATGTCACCTATGCTCTCATCATCATAAGAACATGACCCCCCTTCAGCAAGAAAAAATTCCATGCATTTACAAAATTTTATTCTAATCTTTTGACCTCTAGTTGATCTCCCTCTTTTAGACCTACTACATGTCTCGCTTTCCTCTTCTCTTCCTAAATTTCCCTCACTCGAGGAAGAAAAATCTGACAAATACCTATTTGGTAGTACCTGAACTCATAAGGATTTTGGATGAATTTCTTTCATGGTGATGTGATCCCAAGGTGACATTATGATTAATCTATCATTTCATTGCTAGAATTTGACAGGTTATAAGGTAATCAAGTCTTGATAGTTTGCAAGTTATTGTTACTACCATCCAAATGTGTCCATCACAAATCAAATCAATGTATGAAGGAGACTTTCCCTTGCAATTAATGACTTTAAAATGTCATTATTTAACAACCTAACACAAACATGGAGTTTGGGAGATGCAGTTCATAGTAGCTAAGGCTATGGAAGCCTAAAAAATCTAGACTCAGTGATGAATTTTCCTACATAAACAATGTATGGCAATGTTCTGAGGATTTTTGCATGAAAATTGAGGGGAAAAGGTAATGAATGATAGTCATTATCAGTCTCACAGTCTCATAGTCTTAATCCAAGTTATTTGATTTACTAGACTTCTACTTAACATTTTAACTCCCAAACTTTGTAACGAGTGTAAAATGTGACTATGGTCCACAAGTTACACAACCAAGGCCTCCAATGTATTCTCTAATTGTAATAAAAGGACTTTTTCTCTTCATTCAAGTAAATAAACTTGAAGGGAAACACCACCAAGTTGTTTATTGGACACTGACATGACTAAAAATAGCAGCAAATTTATATTTAATGCAAATTTTCATTGAAATTTTCTGTGGTGTGCAGAAGAATGGTTTCACCATACATAATATTTTGGTTTAAGTTGTCTTGAAAAAGATGAATTAGAACACTAATAGACATAATTCAAGTGCATGTGTGAGGTAGTTCAGTTGTCCACTGATAAACTCCATATGTCTATGATGTTAACGAGGAGGGAGTGTGTATTAGGCTTGGTTAAGTCATCATAAGTTTATTCTTTGGCAATAAAAATTGTTTAAATGATCTTAAATCTTCCTATGTCTAATTGCTAGGATACTTTTGGTATGTTTTAAGGTAGGATGAATGGTTGCATCAATGTTCTAGTTCTCTATGACAAGGTTTCAACATCTTCAAATAGTGAAAGTTAGTGCTCACAGTCATTTGAAACAACGACATTTTGATTATGTATGATGGTAGGATTTAATAACTTAAAAGAATTGGCTACCCAACAAACTTAAAGTTAAAAGAAACTTTTTCAGTTTAAGGGGTTAGCACTTTCTTTCATCTTTGCATATTGGTTTGATGCTTCAAATGATGCATTTCTTATCCCACTTCTATCATATTGTATTCTCATCCCATTGCAAAGAAAAAAGGTTAAACATTTAACAATCTTCCATTCTTAAGCTCAAACCCATGGACATTCATCTATAATCTTTTAAATTCCTACCAACATTTTTTTAGATTTAGCTATATAGTTTTAGATTTATGTGGCAAAATGGTTTTATCTATATCTATATAAGTTATATTCACTTGAGAAACTGTAATTTCTCATCATAATAGTTGAAATCTTAGAAGAACAACATGAGATTTCAATCCCATTTGGAAGTAGGTATGTATCTAGTCCTTGGACAAAGGATTCCCCTATGACCCAAGTTCATAGGGGAAGGGTTTGGGAAAAGCTCCAAGGTTTGAAGTGTTCCTAAATTTGATCAATCCTTCTTCAGTATGTTTCAACTAGAGCTTGAATTATGCATTAGATAGTTGTGAACTCACCTTTCCAATTAATATGTTCCCACTATGTAGATTTGAGTCAATGAAAGGAAACCTATCATCATCAAGCTTGCCTACTTTGAGATTTGTGGTATTTAGCTTTTCAAAGTCTATTCCAATATTGAAAGAACTTCTAGAGGAATTGTCATTGTGGTTTTCCTTGATGTGAATGTGTGAAAATGCCTCCAAACCTGTCTAAACTAGAATAATCAAAGTTTGTGTGTTAAACAATATGACCTTATATCTTGAATCAATGACAAGTAAAAGAGGGTATAAGTTAGCCTCAAGAACTATTAAGGTCTATTATTCTAAGAAATGGGGTCATGATAAAATTGACCATGACTTGGCTATCACAAAGTTAACAAAACTTGCTAACTTTGTATTCAACTATAATGAGTTATTTAGTCATTATGATTTGATGGGTGAGAAACTCTTAATAGGTACTAAAGATCTACCTACATATATACTTGAACTTATGTTGAGATTAAGATGGAGTTCCTTATGACCACCTTTCCTAACAATAGGTAATTAATAGCAAGTATATTGAATATGGTGGATATATGTATGGTGGATAAATGTATGCTAAGCTTTATGATTATACACAAAATGTGATATACTCAAAAGTAGAATATTTTGTAATATTACATTTATGGATTAACTTATGTCTAGTAAATAATGTATTTTTCAAATAATAATTGAATGGAGTAAATGGCTTTTGAGACCACTTTATGAGATTGTATTTATGTATGTGGCCAAATAGAGGCGAACTCATGCAGGTTCAATGTTTTACTTGTGATATGGATTTTGATCCCAAGACCTATAGGACCATTATATAGTTTAGTGGATCCATTAGGGGTATTTTAATCAAATTAACTAGCCTAGGGTGTAAACCCTTCAAACAGTATGCATTAAATCAACATTTTGATACTTTCTAAGTGTCACAATTTTGAACCAAGATTGATATAGGACTTAACTTCTTAGCATCATAAGTCAGGTTGATAAAGGGACTCTACAAGGGCATTTCAATCCTGATCAATGGTAGAGGAATCAACAGCTCTAAGTGGGCAGGTTAGTAGCTATGTTTTGATCCATCTGCAGAGTTGAAGACTACAAAAATTTCTTGGGCATGCATGCTAGTTAGGGTATGGCTGAATACAACTATTTTATTTTTTGTCTTATCTTATACCATTTTATGAGAATGGGGATGTCAATGTACAAGAAGATCTTTGGAAAGGCATGAAAATTGTAGGTTAAAGAGAATGGGGGTGTCAATATAAAAGATATAAATCACTTACAGTACCCATTGTCCCTTGGTCGTCAATTTTCCCTGAGTTCCCTCAACCTCGTTGCTTTGGCTTTCCTCCTGCCCTGTTGCACTAAGCTATGTGTGCTCCTACGCACACGTATTGATATGCAAGGTTTTTGCTCCTCCAAACTCTTCTTGATCATTGGTATTGACCTTTCACTTCTCCAATTTGACGAGCTACAACCTGAAATAAGGTTTCGACGAAGGTTTTAGAGTATGTTAATTAAAATGAAAATTATGGCACCATTTAGGTTTTAATATTCTACATATTTAAGTATATATTAGCTATATTTTACATACTAAATAATATAATTATTCTACTTATTATAATTATATATTATATTCTTTAACAAAATTATTATAATAAATAATTAATAATAAGTATATTTTTATATAATACAAAATATAATAATTCTCCTTTAAGACCTCTTCAATGTACCCATTGCACACTTAAAGATATGTTTCAAAAAAAATTCCCTTAAAAACCATGTTTTTACCATCCACAACGTCAAAATTTCCTTTTACCGCCTTACTATAGCCTCCAATAAAGCAACTCACAGTAGCGCAGTGGGTAAAGGAAGTAATACACTCTATACCGCAATACCGCAGAAGGTTGATGTCTTGCCTGCGGTAGAGCGGTGTCATGGTTAATACTAATAGAGGGAACCGCTATACCACGAGGGGTTGAAATGAAGCCTGTGGTAGAGTGGTAAGCTAAGAACAGAGGTAATAATGCACCGCCATACCGTAATATAATACAAAATATAATTAATATAATATATATTTAATATAATAGTAATATTAGATTAAATTATATATAATATAATTATATTTATTATTATATAATAGTATATAGGCTTTTACTTGATATTTTAGAGGATTTTACCATTACACTACAGCTAGTTACCATTAAATGGCAGTTGAAACTTGTTTTCCAACGACACAATAGTGGTTTCTAGGCATGAGATTTGTTTCAAGCTCAAAACTCACAATATATGTAGCCTAATAGATAATACAAAGAGAGAAACTAAAAATATAGAGAATGAGAGAAAGAGATGAACTTAGATAGATAGGGAGAGAGAGAGAGAGAGAGAGAGAGAGAGAGCACGAGAGAGAGAAATATAAGAGATACAAAGGAAAAGAGAGAGGGAAAAGAGAAACTAAATTTTGATTGGTTGTTTCATG
This sequence comes from Sequoia sempervirens, assembly GCA_007258455.2. Taxonomy (NCBI): domain Eukaryota; kingdom Viridiplantae; phylum Streptophyta; class Pinopsida; order Cupressales; family Cupressaceae; genus Sequoia; species Sequoia sempervirens. The sequence goes on from VDFB02365370.1 coordinate 12,981, forward strand.
TCAACAATCCAAGGATGGCATGTGTCCTTGGGGAGTTATGCTCAAGGTAGCATGCCATTTGATTAAAGATGTGATAATTCTCCTTTAATACCTCTTAAATGTACCCATTGCACACTTAAGGAGACAAAGATATGGAGAGAGAAAGAGAGAAAGAGAAAGGAAGAGAAAAGGGAGAGGGAGATATAGATAAGATATAGATAGGTGGAGAGAGAAAAAAGAGAAAGAGAGCAAGAGAGAGGAAGCAAAATGAGACAAAGGAGGAGAAAAGATAGAAATAAAGGGATAAAAAGAGGGATACAGAGAAAAAAAGAGAGAAGAGAGAGAAACAAAGATAGAGATAGAGATAGAGATAGAGATAGAGATAGAGATAGAGATAGAGATAGAGATAGAGATAGAGATAGAGATAGAGATAGATAGAGATAGAGATAGAGATAGAGATAGAGATAGAGATAGAGATAGAGATAGAGATAGAGATAGAGATAAATAGAAATAGAGAGATAAAGATGGAGATAGAGATATAGAGAGATAGATATAGAGAGAGATATGTAGAGATATAGAGGAATAAAGAGGGACAAAGAAAGGTAGAGATAGTGAGGTAGATAGAGAAAAAATATAGATAAAGAAAAAAAGAGAGAAAAGAGGAGAGATACATAGAGATAAAGTCACATAAAGAGATAGGGAGATAAAGATAAATAGAGGGAAGAAAATATAGAGAGAGAGGGACTAGATAATGAGAAACATAAAAATAGAAAGGGAGACAGAGATAGAGAGAGTAGAGAGATAAAGAGATAAGGATGAATAGATAGAGATATAGGGAGGGTGATTGATATATTTATCTCTCTCTATATTTATCTCTCCCTCTACCTATATCTCTCTATCTATTTGTCTCCCACTTCCTCTCTCACTCTATCTTCATTTCTACCTCTATTTTCCTCTCTCCCCCTTTATCTCTATACATGTCTCCCTCTCTCTATCCATCCATCTATCTCCCTGATCTCTATCCCTCTTTATATATTTATCTATTCCATCTCTCTCTATCCCTCTCTCATCTCTCTCTTTATCTCTCCCTATCCTTCTCTCCTCTCCTCCTCTCCATATCCCTCTCCTACATCTCCATCTCTATCTCTATCTCCTTACCCCTCTATCTCTCCCTCTTTCTATCACTACCTCTCCATCTCTCTCTCTCCCTTTCTCCTTATTGCAAGAATAACATGAGCCTGTTGGTAATGGAGCTTGATCATCTTCCTAATTCAGAGGTTTTATTTCAATCATGTTTGGATCCCTGTAAGTGGATGCATAGTTTATTTGAAGCTATGATTTCTCCATTGAGACCTTTGTTGCACAAACAACATAGTTTGCTAAATTTCCTACCAATTGACCTCATGTACTGCATAAATGTATGCAAAAAATAGACCAAAATTTATCCTAATTGAAATTCCACACTTTTTCAGTGTACCCATTGCACACTAAGGTGTGTTGCTAGTTAAGTTTGATTTGTTTGTTTTATTTTAGAACTAGAATGGTAGAGATAGGATAGAATAATACCATTGGTTGGAAAGTCATTGTAAGAACCTTAAATTTATACCTTTAACCAAGAGATGGTCAAGTAACACAAATCAATGCAAGATGATATCATTGGATGAGTATTAGTTGGCTAGTATATTATTACTAGATTAATCAAGAGAAAATTAGTAGCTAAGTACTTGAATTTTATTTTATTGACACTTGATAAATGCAAGATTATAGAGTTATTAGGATTTGATCATATGGGAATTTCTAGGAGAGCTACAATAGTTGTAACATCATGAATTAATTATGTAATGGCATAAAAATTAAAAACATCATGAATTAATTATGTAACCATATAAGTCAAATATTATTCTATCAAGAAATCAATATCAAATAGATAATATAATCGCATAGCTCATACATTTCAATGTCATTGATCTTCTTCTTTATCCAACTCTTTGCATGTATCATCCAATCCAGATTCAACATTGTAAGGATTGGTCATATCATCATCATCGTCATTGATATTAGTTTCAATAATGTCATCATCCACACGGATATCATCTTCATGAACATTAACTCCTACATCATCATGATCTAGTTCCTCTTCTTTGACATCTTCTTCAGGCACGTCATCAACTAACTATTGATCCTGATCATCATCTACAACATCTTCTAGTTCTTCGGTATCTTCTTCTTCCACCACATTATACTTTATCGGCCTTCCTCTTGGATCATTTCTAACAACAAATAACCAACCCAGTTTACCTGGAACCTCTGAGTAAAATACCTGCTCACATTAGCTTGGAAGAACATAGGGCTCATTTCTAGCTTGCTCGATCGACCTTGTATTATCCATGGTAAATCCATTATCATGTTAAATAACAGTTCTCTCAGGATCATTTTCATTCAATTGTAGCCTATACCATTGGACGAAAAACAAAACTAATTGGAAGGACTTAAAGTCACACTCAAGTATATCATCCAAAATCCCATAGTATCAATTTTCTGAGACTTCTAGATGTATGTCGCATCTAGATGAAATATTAATCACCTGAAGGACTGCAGTTATCCTAGAATCACAAGTTTTCTTTGTGTCATCCAAATTTTTGATTCAAAATTTATGACCATTGCACCACATAGCCTTGTGGTGTTTCACTTGCAATATGTCAAACATGTAAAAATTATTGCATCATCAGTTGATAAACATATTTACTCTTGGTCGAATGTATACAAAGAAAAAAAACTCAACATATATACACATCAATATAATTGAAAATAATTAAATAATATGGGTGATTAATATATTTATACGTACATGTTTATCTCTTAAACCATATGCTAAATCAATTTCCCTTGGTGTAACATTGGAATCTCCATTACGATGAGCTTCTTTAACCAATGAAGCCACACCTTCCCATGTTAATGTGTGACCAGATTGTTGACATCATTCAATCCATACCGTCATCCAATCAAGATTGTTTGCAACGTACAAATGTAGTGCATCCCACTCTCGACCGACTGTATAAAAAAAATTAAATTCACAAACGACGTATAATTAGTTAATTACCATGGTATACAACCTTAATTTATAATTGATGTACTTGAAAACCTAACATCCCACTAGCAATGGTCTTATTGTCTTTCATAAGAAACCTCTGAACTATATGTATCCAAGACCCATTGTTCACACATTTCAAATTGAAGAGATATAACATATCGGCCAAGCAGTATCTATGTCACCCCGATCATATTTTATGTTTATATTGGCAGGATATAATATATCAGCACAACAACTAGCAAGCTTCACTGATAAAAACATTGCAGGAATGTCCTACGTGTGTTGGAACTAGAATTTTCATTTGAAATTATGATGGTCCTTTCATATGAAACCATTTTTTTTCCTTAAAAACTATGTTTATACCATCCACAAGGTCAAAATTTCCTTTTACCTCCTTATTGTAGCCTCCAATAAAGCAACTCATGGTAGCACGGTGGGTAAAGGAAGTAATACACTGTATACCGCAATACCACGAAAGGTTTATGTCTTGACCGCGGTAGAGCGGGGTCATGGTTAATACTAATAGAGGGAACCCCTATACCACGAGGGGTTGAAATGAAGCCCGCAGTAGAGCAGTAAGCTAAGAACAAAGGTAATAATGCACTGCCATACCTCGGAGGGTTGGAATGGAGCCCGCGGTAGAGTAGTGAAATAAGAATAGAGATAAGGAGGAACTGCTATACCATGGGGGGATGAAAAATTTCATGCGGTAGTGCAGTAACCTATCGTTGGAGCATTAAATGAAGGCCAGTCACATCAATCAGCATTGAAGTATGAAATTCAGCTTCGTATGAAAGATTTGAATGATGAAGAACTTAAGATATGAAATTAATGTGGTATGATATCAAAATTTAAGAAGGCAAATTGAGAATTTGTGCACTCATGCTAGCAGAAGCTGAATACAGGCAAGCTCAAAGTACGATAGTGGAAGAATTCTATAGAGTGAGCAAAATTTTGGGTAAGTCTACTTATCATTCACTAAAATTTAAACAATGGTGCCAAGGAAATCAGAGGCAGGAACTAAAAAGGAAGGAAAATCTAGTAGAATTTCATTACAGTCACCATTACTTGCCCTGTTACTTGGTTCCATAGATAAGGGTTATAAGAAATTTTTTGAGGATTTAGCTCAGGGGTGTAAGGACCCAATAATTCCATAGTCTAGGTGGAATTTATATTGGTGTTTTTATAGGAACAGAGATGAAAGTGTTCCAGTGTCAAACCCATGGACTTTTGACATAGGAAAATTAGTTGTTCCTAATTTTTTTGTTGATGTCAAGCTAATTAGAGCCTTGGCCAATAGATATCATGCCCCATAAAAAATGGTCAGACTTCCAGATGGTCAATGTCTGGTAGATATCTTGAGGGAAGCTATAATTAGGTGTTTTGACCTAAACATGCAGGCTGTCACTGAAATTGACTTGGGGAAGTTGAAGCAAGAATATAGAAGGTTGAAAAGGACCTATAGAACTGATGAACTCCCCTTACACATGAAAAAGGGTGACAAAAACATAGTCCTACCCATTCACTCTTCAAGAATTGAACCCTTTCCAGTTTCTAACTTTCAGAACTATTTCAAAAATACCTATTATGCATTATGTCAAATTCTTGGAGTTGATGCAGAGGAGAATATGTCGATAGGGTTGATGAGAATGGCTATGATTATTCAGCATCCTGAATCGAATGTGGAGTTTGATTTCGCTTCATTCATTGAGGAACATATTCATGAAGGTTTGATATAGGTTAGGGAAGCCAAGGCCCCCATAACTTTTAGAAAGTACTCCTTATTATGTCATTTGATTCTATCTCAAAATGAAACAAAATGGACAAAGAGATTTAAATTGAGAACACATGAGAATGGAGTTATGCTCCCAGTAAAAAATTGGTGTTATATTTGGGACAGTAAATGCAATGAAAGTGATTATGTTGTATTTATGGATGATTTTGTCGTTAGACTAATTTCTCATCTTGGTTTTCCTACACCAAGATTACCACAATCCCTAATGGATGTCATGAGACCCCTGCAATACAAATTGGATCAAGGTCTTACACATAATTATGTTGATTGGTTTTTTATGCCACAACACACCATCATCAGGGTATATGGTTGTGATCATGCCCCTCATATTTTACCAAAATTTGTGTGTAGCAGAGTATTGTTTTTATAATTTATGTGGAAAATGCTCTAGATGGAGCATGAATTGATGAAAAATCAGAAAAAAAAGGCACATTTCTACTTGATTTGTCGGTATTTGAAGAATTGTCAATTGGATCAGATATGTAGGAGGAATTGCAAATATTTGTAAAAGCTAATTTTTCTCTCAGATCAAGGAAAAAGAGAATATGTGATTCAAAAGGCCACATCAACAATATCAAAAGAACCCTACTCACAAAAAGGGAAATAACACATGGATTTGATCTGGAAGAGGATGTAATAAGAAACCTGGTCTATTTTGCATATGTGTTTGAAAGAAGGAAAAGATGGTTAATGATGATGAGATGGGAGGATCAAGAGAGAGGAAAAGATAAGAAGTTCAAGGGGATTTTTGATGAGGAGCCAGATTTGTTGAAAAGAATGTAATTAGTCCTTGGTATATTTGATGAATTATCTAAAAAGGCTCAAGAAGAGAAATCAGCCCCACTTCCTACACCTCAGCCACTAGCATCCACAGCCTCTACATCACATGCACCACCTTCATCACCAATTCATCCATCTCCTCCATCTCAAATAGATGATCCTTCTACCAAGAAATAAACGATTGGGTCACTAGTGGACTATGAGTCAAGTGATGAAGAACAAGAGGCAGTCTTAACTTTGGCTGAGATGAAAGAGGTTGTAGAGAAACATAAAATCCTTGAGCCTCATGATCCCAAGATGAGAATATCAGAGGAGGCTATTGATGAAATGCAGGATGATGAAAGAATTATTGCTTCCCTTAGATTCATGGAGGATGATGACTTTATCCATACTAGGGAGTTCAAATATTTTCTTCTAAAAATGAGGATGAAACAATTTGATGATAGACTAAAAATTAACCTCATTGGAGGTGATGATTTGAAACATGCAGAAGTGCAGGCACAAACAATGGAAGAGTTAAATATTGACAATGTCAATATTACTCCTAAAGAAGCAAGGGAGTTAGTGTTGAAAAGTAACATGCTCATTATACCAAGAATGGAGCTCTCCAAAGTGTTTCTATTGGATTAAATCAGAGCTCAAGATGATCCCAAATTGGTTGCATAATTTGATTCAGAAAGAGTATCAAGGACATGATATAATCCAACCACCCAGACCCTTGCCCTATGGATGAAACAGAAAAGGGAAAGGAAGCCTAGGCTTCTAGATGTGGTGCAAGAAATGAGAGGGTCTACTCTATTCAGAACTATGAAGGAAACTACTCCCACAGAAGCAACAACCATGACAATGCATTCAACAATACTTACAAGAGATGTAGTGGAAAACATGGAAAAGAAGATGACATTGTATGAGAAAAGACTCAAACTATCAAATGAGGATATAAATAAGTTATTCATTAAAAATTTCAGATTGAAACAACAATTGCTACAAGCCACAGATGAAAAGGGGAATGAAATGGTTTTATATCATCCACCTACTTCAGTTGAAGATCCACAGATTCAACAATTGAAAGAAGAGGTTGAGAAACTAAAGAATCATAATATGGATGATATCAAATGACACATCTTGAGTACCTTGGAGGAAATACTGAAACACATAGTTGAATTTTTAAAAGAGAAAATAAGTGTTCATGAGGGCTTTAGTCATTTGGTAAAAGATCTAGAACAGATAAATACTAATTCCCCTATCATAGAGGAATTGTAGAAAAGATGGTAGCCCACTTACCATATCTTAACCACTCTTTGTAAAGCCACACAAAGAGATCCTAATGCACCCCCAAGGTTAAAACCTACTCAAGAAATGGTAAAAGGAAGCATTGATGAGCATAAGTATTTGATTGATATGAAGAAGAAGGTAGAAAACAAAAGGAATTCATTTGATTCAATAAAACACATTTTTAGCCCTCTAATCGTTAAAGGTGATGGTCAACTCAAGGATGTGGATGAATGGAGAAATGAATTTGATAAAATGGTTCCATAATGTTTGACACATATATAGGGTGATGGTAATATCAATCTAGAAAAATTGCATGCTCTGCTTGATGGAATTATTGCATTGGATAATGGTTATACAAAGTTCGTTGTAGATACTAGAAACTTGCTCGATAGCAGATGGAAAAGCCACCTATCAAACTTCACTACTGCACAGGAATACAAGTGGCCTAATGATTTAACCATAAGCAAGTGGCAGGAGAAATACCTCAGTTTAGATGAAGATTAATCACTATCAATGATGATTATCATAAAGTAAAAGCTTTGCATAGGTCTTTGGTGACTCGGGCTTTTACTCAGAGATTAACAAAATTGTCATGTGTTAATTGTTAATTTTTTTAGTTATATTTTAGATGTTAGTTAAGTTTTGTTATCAAAAGTCATGTCTTTTGGTCTAAATCTTGTTGCCTCTCCTATAAATAAGAGAGACCAGGACCAAGAAAAAATTATTAAGATAGGAGTAGATAGAAGAAGTAGGAGAATAGGGATTGATGCACTGTTTACATCATAAAGGACCAAGATGCACGTGTAAATTTTTTGATGAAGTTAAGGGAAAATATCTTATTTGGTGGCTCTATGTTGGTATCAATTGTTTTTAAGTTAATTGAAGATATTTCCAGATTTTCTCCATATTTAATATTACTCTGTTGTTATAAAAAAAAATGTCGCACAAGGAAAATAGGCGATTTGCAATGAAGGCATGGGCACAGGATACTGAGAAGGAGTGGTTGTCCCTAGAGAATCAGATGTGAAAGGGTGATGAGGTAGGGGATGCAAAGAGAACCAATCTAGAATCGGTGAGGGAAAGAAGAGGCAACTGGAATGGGGAACAATGGAGGCGAAGGTTGAGCTCGTATGGGCATCGAGACCCGAGATGAAGAGGCCCTCCATGGATGGCAGGTTGGAGACAAGAGAATAGAGGTCGCCCTCGGGGTGCAGACAACAAGTGGCAGGCGAATTCCTAGCAAGGGTATGGGGGTGGTGGAAAATTAGGAAGAACACCAAAGGAAGGTCTGTTAGATTTCCCTCACAGAGGAAGGTTGCAGGAATTGGAATCGAGCAAAATCATGCCCAGCTAAAATGGTGTTGGGTGGAAAAAGATCCAAACAGGGATCAGAGCAAGGGAACAGCGATCTCTAGAAATAAAGAAAAATCTCAAGAAGGGGCGAGGAAAACCACTAAAAAAATGAGGGAAACTCTGGAAATACCTTTAGCGGTAACTGAAGATCTTTGCTATGCCCTGGAGGACAATGTTGTGATTGCGAAGTGGTGGGGGGACAATTGCTCGAAATCCCGAATGAAGTCCTGGTGGGTTGAGCGTTGGTCAAATAAAATGGAGATGAAGTTTTTGTTGAACAACTTCTTTCTAATCATGTGCAAATCGCCAAAACATAAGAAGGAAGTTCTACGGGCTAGAGGTCTAGAAATGGATGGTCATGGGTTCTTCTTAATGGGATGAATAAAGCTTTTTGATGCAAAAATAATTTCCCTTGGGAAAATGTTAGTTTGGGTGGAACTAGAAAACCTACCAGTGGAATTGTGGAGCGAGGAAGCACTAGAAGTTATTGGCAATGCTCTGGGAAGATTTGTAGCCATGGACAATGCAGCAGCAATGGATGGGAATGAAGGAAAGATGTGCATTCTAGTGGAGATCGCACCATGGAATTGGGTGTGGGATGAGTTGAAATTGTCGCTCGGAGGAGTTTGGTGGGTACAAAAGGTGGATTGACGGTGGTCTAACTATCAGGCTATAGTTAGAAGGATATGGGAGAGAAAGGGAAGGCCCTTCAAATGGTGAAATCTCCACAAATGGTTGTGGAGTTTGGTGGGTACAAAAGGTGGATTGACAGTGGTACAAAAGGAGGGAGAGGTGGGTTCAGATGGTGGAGACGAGAACAATCAAGAGGCGGTGGAGGAAAATCACAATGAAACAGAAGGTGAGGAGTGAGAGATTATCTTGGAGGTGGGCAATGATCTACGTGCCATATCAGAAGAAGGAAATCCAACATGGAGAGTGGATGGCCTTGAGGATGAGATGGAGGAAGATTGGCCCAATGCAAAAGAATTGTAGATAATTCCATATGAAGAGACACCATGGAATAGGGAATGTGTGATGGTGGAAAAAGCTCAAAATGGCTTGAACTCTTAGGAGCATTAAGAGGAAATGGCGAAAGAGCTGGGAAATAGGTGTGTAGCAAAAAGGAAGCTAGGCGTGTAGGGTATGGGATGCGGGAAAAGTACTCTAGACTGTGGCAAAAAGAGGAAGGTTGGAAGGAAGACCAATGAAGATAAGCAGCTAATCACTGGGGAAGCAGTGGGTGAACAAAAGATAACCATGCATCTAAGATCTGGGAAGGGTGGTCCCCTTCCCGGGGAACAATGAAACTGCTAAGCTGGAATGTTAGGGACTTAAATTCCCCTAACAAAAAGTGTCTCTTATGACGCCTAATCCAAGATAACTCAACGGAAATAATATTAATCCAGGAGTCAAAGCTTGTCAAAGGAGAGGTAGAATGTTTGAATTTACAGTTGAAGGCTTGGAAGATGTCGGTGGTAGAAGTTGAAGGGGCCTCTGGTGGGATCATCACAATGTGGCGTCCAAATGTTGTACAAGTGGAGGAGGTAGTGGTTGGGCGGTGGTGGCTTGCTAGCAAGGTTAAAAGCTTGAGGTCTGATCTTGTTTTCTTTCTAATAAATGTATATGGCCCATCGGGTTGTGGGCACAAAAGGAAGCTCTGGTCAGATATAGAAGCTTTTATGGGAGAAAATGGGGACAGGGTTGGCATTCTCAGGGGTGATTTTAATGTGATATTGAGGCCAGAGGAGAAGAGGGGTGGTGTTAGTAGGCGACTTTAGACACAGGTGGATTTTGAAGCCTTTGTTAATGCTTTGTTTGACATCCCTTTGGTGAATGGAAGCTTTACCTGGACAAAAAGAAGATTGGATTTTAGCAATATTGCGGAGAAGCTAGACAGGTTCCTGTTTCATGGGGACATGACGCGATTTTCATTTTCCTTTGAAGGGAGCATTCTCCCTTTCTCCGGATCGGACCACTTCCCCTTCCTTTTGGATATTACTGGTGAGCGAAAGGCTTGCAGGTGCTCATTTAAGTTTGAGAGGATGTGGCTTAGGGATCCAAAATTTGCTAAGAAGGTCTTAGCATGGTGGCAGGAGGATGTGGTGTATGGAAATGGTTTGTTCAGGGTAACTAGAAAATTGAAAAATCTAAAGCACAAAATGAGGAGATGGAGTAAAGAGAATTTCAGTGATATCTTTGTGGAAAATCATAGGCTGGAAGGGGAAATTGCAAAGTTGAACTTGGAGGTGCTGAAAGAAGGGATGGAAAATGAGCGCTTTCTCCAGGAGAAGAAGCTACTTCATGACTGGGAAGAACTTTTGGCAAGAGATGAAATTTTATGGCGGAAAAAGTCTAGGGATGCATGGCTTAAAGAAGGGGATCGAAATACTAAATATTTTCACACTTCCACAAGGGTGAGAAAGGAGGCCAATAGAATCTCTGTCTTGGAAGGGGTGGATGGTAGGTTGATAGTGGGTCAGGAAGCCATAGTTGCTGAAGCGGTGGACTATTTTCACAACATCCTCAACAACTAGGAAGGCTCCCGGGGGAAGGCACAAGAGGATTTTTCGAACTGCATTCCCTCCATTGTCACGGTCAAACATAATGCGGCCATGTTAAAACCTTTTTCAGAGGAATAAGTTTGTGTGGTGGCCTTCCAACTCCATCCTGACAAAGCTCTTAGGCCAGATGGCTTTTCGACACTCTTTTTCCAAACATTCTAGGATCTGGTTGGGAAAGAAGTTTGCGAGGCTCTTGAGGAAGCTTGTTCGTCCAGACAACTTTTAAAGGAAGTTAATTGCACATTTCTGGCCTTGATTCCGAAAAAGGAGAAGCCAACTTCTCTTGATGAGTTTAGACTGATTTCATTGTGCAATTCACTATACAAAATCATGGCAAAAGTAATCTCTAATAGGTTAAAGCCGATTATGCCACAATTAATTTCACAAGAACAAATGGGCTTTATGCCAGGAAGGTCAATATTTGATGGTATCATTATAGCCCAAGAAGCTATCCACTCTCTGCAAACGAGTGGGCATCCGGGAATGCTTGTTAAGTTGGACATTAGGAAGGCATATGATATGGTGGATTGGCGCTTTTTGTGCAAGGTTCTCAAGGCCTTTGGATTCGACAAAAAATGGATTGAATGGATCTTCTTATGCATTTCAACTCCCCGTTACTATCCTTATAAATGGCGAGCCAAAATGTTTTTTTGCTGCATCAAGGGGAATTCACCAAGGGGACCCTTTATCCCCATTTCTATACATTCTTATGGCGGAATCCTTGGGTCACTTTTTGTGTGCGACAAGGGCGCAGGGAGCTCTTAAAGGGATCCAGATCACTAGTAACCTTCTGGAAGCCACACACCAACAATTTGTAGATGACACATTGTGTCTTGCTACTCTGGATTTCCGTGAGGATAGATTCCTAAAGAAAGCCTTGTGCAACTATGCCCTAGCCTCAAGCCAGCATGTAAGTAATCAGAAGTCTGAAGTTTTTTTCTTTAACACTGACCCTTGCATGGCTGCACAGGTGGCAGAGATACTTAATTTCAAAACAAGTTTGCTTCTGATGACTTATTTGGGATTCCTGTTATCAATCAGATATGCACCCTTTGTCAAATTTGCAAAAATAAGACTACCTGTTGAAACATGGAAACTCTTTTCAGATGTGGGTGATCTACGCAAAAAGAGAATCTCCAGAGTGAGCTGGTTCTCTGAATGATGAATGTTATTCTAAATGATTTTCTGAGTAAAATGGATAGAAGGATGACTGAAATTAAAACCTATGACTAACAGATGACTTTCAAGACTTGATAATGATTTAATGATGATTTTGATTTCTTCCTCACAAAAAGTTTCAGAAAAACATAATATCTCACAACCTCTCATGAACAATTAACACATAAATAATTTGCATGAAGACCTGATTTTAAATACAACATGCAACCTGTATTTTGAACTTTTTGCATCAATAATCACAGTCTTAGGACATAACAAGGACTCTGAGAATAGAAATCACAATATAACATCAAACTAAAACTACAAGTAGACACAGAATTGAGAAGTAGGAATGTTGTTCTTATTCAACTAAAGGAGTATGCCAAAATCTGCCCGAATAGAGTACAAATGAGTTTTCAAGCTCAAAAATGTGTGAGCAAGAAACTGAAAAATCTGAACTGAGAAGAAGAAAGCTAAGTTTTCTTCAAGATATAATCTCTCTGAAACCCTAATTCGAGCTCACAAAGAAAGCTCAAGGAAAAGGTACCAAACTGTCTCAAAAGTCTGCATAAAAGCAGAAAAAACACACTGTTTCCATGTTCAAACTGAAAAGCCTCTAAAAATAGGCTAAATCTGCTTTAAAAGCAAATAAAGCACCTTATCCATCCAACAAACAACTCAAATCTGACCCAGGAAGAAAACAAAATAATTTGCTAAAAATAGCAAAGAATAAAGCAATTTATAAAAGCACCGCTTTAATCCTGCTTTACATGATATACCGATTTTTACAATTTGGCCTATTTTTGGAATTAAAGATTGCTTTGAAATCTTTTGCAAAAAAAAACTACCACCTTATTTCTCCAATACAACAATTGATTTTTCTTTAAAAAATCATAAAAATATACAAAGCACAACTCTACTCATCAATATCCTAATTGATTTTCTCTAAAATCAATTGAAAATAAAAGAAGCCCTAAATATGAAAGCTCATCTCCAAGACAAAACTAATTACATCATTCCTATTTTAATTGATCTTCTCCGAAATCAATTAAAAAAAAATCTAAGTCAAAATTAAGATCTCATTATAGTTTTAATTGTGATATTTTTTACTTAGGAGTTGATTATCTTCAAAACCAAACACAAGGAATCAGCCACCACTATGTGTATTTGATTTAGACATTGATAATTAAAAAAAAAAACTAAGGGAAAATCCCTAAGTCGACTTAGGGTAAAGCAAACCCTAATGAACAAAATGTGAAGAATGCCCTATCTTTTCGCATCATTTTGCAAAGTGAACTTTTGGAGAAAATGGCTCTGCTGTGAGTGCCACCATGAGCTAGGGTTTGACAGTTTTGAGACTTGATTCGAGCTCACTCATTCGATTTGATCATATTCAGCCTCCATAACTCAGGGTAAGTGTTATATTGATTGTTTTCTCTTTGTTCCATGAGATTTTTGATGCAACTGGCTTTTAAAGTCATGGTTGTAACCATACTTCTGATGCAACTTTTTACTATCTTTGTATCTCACTTCTCCCTGGCTGCCATGAGGGAATTCGAGCTGGGCATTTTGGTTTGATTTTGCAAGAGACAAAATGAGGTTTCTTCTTAGCTTCATGGGTAAGAATCACTGACTATTCATTCTTGTTTGATCTCTTGGCTCTTTTGATGGTAGAATGAAAATCTCATAGGCCGCGCCATGAGATAATTATCCGATGCCTCTATTTCATTTATGTGCTTTGTTTTTATCATTTCTTTGGAATGCCATTATGGGAACTTCAAGCCTGTTTTGGAAGCTATGTGTTTGAGCTTATTGAGAGCTGGCTGCGGCCATCTTGGTCTTCTTTAGGTGCGCATGGTAAAGTCTCACCTCTCCATCGTGCTTCTTTGTCTTTCTATAAAATAGAAGCTAAAAAGCTTCATATACTCTAGAAAGATATCAATTTTATTTAAAAACAAAAAAGGCCATCTACAGGCCGCGCCATGAGCATACTTTTTATGAGCTTTCTAAGTATTTTGAGCTCGACCCATCATGATTTTCCTGCTCTCTTGCACTTTTAGAAACAAACCAGATGTGCGAATTCATTGTTTTTGAAGAAATCGTACTTCTTCTGAAGCTCGCTCGACCCACCATGACTATTGCTTTCTTTTGAAATCTCTATGGTTTCCTTATAGAACCCTTCATGGGTGACTGAAAATTGTAGAAGTTGTATTTTTTGTTCAAAACCCCAATGTGGGTGAGCTGTATTTTGAAGAAATCTATGTTTCTTGAACACGATTCATCATGATTTATACTATTTTCAATTGTTTCCTATAAAACCCTCTCATGGCGACTTTGAAAATTGTAGAAAGCATCTATTTTGTTTATTTGTAGAAGTCTCCATATGGGTAACCTAGAAATGATGTTAAATCTGTCTTTAAACTCAAACCCCAATCTGGGTGTATGAAAAATAAACAAAATCTGTATATTTTGATATCTGTGTAAAATCTGAGCTCCTTTTGGCATTCGAATTCTTCAATTTTCAGTATATGGGTATTTGTTATTTGTGAAGAAAATGCATTTCTAAATGTATTACTATTGAAAACCCTCACACAGGTTCATGAGATTCTGAAAATATATCTTTTGTTTATATTTTCAATTGTCATCTCCATGTTGTTTCTTCCTTGCACACAAAAATATTTTGATTGAATCTGTAGATGAGTTGTTTTCCTTGTCTCCTATGCACTCACAGTTATGCCCTTCATGGATGCACTTCAAACCTTCATTCATACCAAGTTCAATGTATACATGTTGTTTGTTCTGAAAATTACTTTATGTATATGAATCCTTGAAATTATGCCTGATAATTGTGAATTTTCTGAAAGTATAGCTTAAATGACAAAAACCATTGCATTGGTAGAACAACACAGATGTACAAAACATTGTTATTCTGCAAACTTTGCTTATTCTGGAAATAAATTTACTTGTTGTACCACCATTTGAAACACATGATAAATGAAGAAACAAAACTTTAAAATAGTGTACTCTTGGACTATTTCACTCCACCGTCAGCCAAAAGATTGTATCAAACACACCTGATCACTGTATTCTATACTTACAAACAAGTTGATTGCTCCACCACCTAATAGATGATTGAACTATTCATTCATTTGATTAGATGCTATTACTGTTTCTTATCCAACACTCTTCATGCATTTTTATGCTCCATTTAACAAAGTTGTTCCATGCACTTGCTCTCCTCCAAAATGAAAATCTGAAACAATTATTTTCGTCGAGGCATTATGTATGCCTATTCACTATCCTTGATTGAGAGAAAGAACACTATTGAACCTTGCATAATATCATGAACATGATGACTCATAATACTATGGCAGAAGAACATAATTCATACAACAATGTTTGAGATGAATGAACTCAGTTAAATCAATTGAGCGGATTAAACCCACTATTCACCTGTAGCTTTCAGAAAACATTTACATGATTGTTATGAATGCACAGTTGGTTTAATGGCTTGATGGATAAAATTTGCTTTACTCTTCTAGTTGTATATTGTTTCTTTTCTTGATGAACATGATGATTGCAATCTCCCTCTCAGCCCACTTGTAATGAATAGAGGCAGCATGCCAAGCTCTACCCTTGTGGGGGCCCATTTTTCTCCACATGGTCGGTCTTCAGAAAATAATCAGCTTCATGATTTTCCCTATACCTGCACAAAGAAACAAAAGATGTTAGCATAAAACAATATATGATCATGTTGATATATCTCTTCAGCTCATATTTCTACACTTTTCTTGATTGTTTCAGTGCATGATTAGTAGTATACTGCATTATTGTTGATGGTTCATGTAGGTATATTCATAGTCAGAGCCTCTGACATCCCTCTCTTCCTTCCTACAGGTCAACGGAGCTCGAAGAAGACAAATGGTGCACCACTTCTGCATCGGTCGTCAATCAATCAGGCAATGATGATTATGTTTATACTTATGTGATTGTTCCTTTTATGCATCTTCCATAGTGTAGTGTGTTGTTTATGATACATTGTGATAGTCACATCCACGGCTTGTGTGGATATTTGATTTCAATCTTATGCTTTTCATTTTGAAAAGAAAAATGCATCTCAATGCAAGTTTGTACTATCATTTGAATTCTCGCAATCAAATGAAATTCTGTAAATATGAATTACTTTATGTAATAAATGAAAGCATTTGAAATGCTTTGTTGTTTGTATGCTCAATCCTGTACCTCATTTGATTCTGAAACATTGAATAGCAACTTTTGAAATTTTGTTTCCTCATTTCAATGCATAACTGTCACTTGATGAATAATGAAAAAAGTGCAAACAACACTTAAGCATAACGCAGAAATAACTATAACTTCACTTTAAGATATAACAGTATTTAATCTAGCTCCACCAATTGAGCTGTAGCAAAAAATTGGTAATAATTCCATTTGGAGAAAGGTGTCCTCTCTGGAAAGCTTTGGGAGCCTATGGTTAGTAAAGTAAATAATCGATTATCTTCCTAGAATGGAAAATGGTTGTCTTGGGCTGGACGCATCGTGATGTTGAAGGAAATAATTTATGCTCTTCCCATCTATCTATTGTCTTGTTTGGCACTGCCAGGTAATAAGGTTGGGCCCATAAATCAGTGTATGTGGTGGTTCTTTTGGTATGGGACATCTGATCAGAAGAAATTCCCACAGATAGCATGGGAGACTATTTGCAAGCCAAAAGAATTAGGTGGTGTTGGGATCCAAGACCTGATAAAGATGAACAAAGCTCTTGGTGTGAAGCTGGTGTGGGCTATGTATGAAAGAAATGATGCTAGGTGGGCTTAGGTCTTACAACACAAATATCTGGGGGATGATAATGCATCTACAATCCTGACTGCACCCAATCTCCCAAATGGGTCAAGGATATGGAATTTTATGAAGGCCTATAGATATTTAACCAGGGACCAGTTATCCTAGGATGTGAAGGATGGAAGGCGGGCAAGATTCTGGGAAGACTCCTGGGGAGGATATCCGAGTATGGACAGTATACTTGGGCAGACGCAAGCGAAGGCAATTCTTTCTCAAGAGTGGGGTCATTATGTTCGAAATTATTTAACACCAAGAGATGTGGCTGAGGTTCATGACTATGCTTGGATGCGTATTCCTCAGGCATTAGTGCCCCAAGAAGAGGTAAAGCGGATTGAGGAGGAGCTGCATAAAAGGGTGATATCCCTGCACAATGGAGTCGATCGGTTGGTTTGGGTTGGATCCAACTCAGGAAAATACAACGTTAAAGACAGGTATAACAGTATGTTGATGGAATGGCCTCAAACTTCTCTTTTGATCCATTTATGCTGGGACAAAGCTTTTTTTCCTAAAGCCGAGACTTTTTCCTGGGCGGCAATCATGGGGAGGATTTTCACAGGTGACAAATTCAGAAGGATGGGTTATGAGGGACCGACACGATGCATCATGTGCTTCAAGGCAGAAGAAGACTGTGACCATTTCCTTTTGCAATGTTGTTTTGCGCAAGCATGTTCGTAGTGGCTTTGCGCCTAACTGGGATGGCATAGTGCACTTCCAAATGATGTTCGATCCCTTTTTGCTAATTCGCCAATTCTTAAGAAAGGCTCGCTATATCATGAAATATAGAAAATTTTCCCATCTGTGTTAATCTGGGAGATATAGAGGGAGAGGAATAGAAGGGTGTTTGTGGGCTTGAGCAAAGAATTTCCTGCCTTTATTAACAAGGTCAAGGTAGTGATAGTCGAGGTTTTTAACAATTAGGTTTCGAGCAAAAGTAATCGAGCTTGGGAGTTCACAACCTAGGATGTTGATGTCAGGCGAGCATGGCATGGTGTGATTGTGCCCAAAGATGGATCTCAGGCCCATGGGAGTAAGAAAATTAAACGTCAAGAGGAAAAGTGGGCTCCCCCACGAATGGGATGGTTTAAGTCAAACTTTGACGGGGCTTCGCATGGCAACCCGGGGGTGTCAGGTCTTGGATGTTGTATTTCAGATGATAAAGGAACTATGGTGGCAGAACAGTCAGCCCTCTCTTGGATGGGATGAACACGGTGGTAGAGTTAAAGGCTCTAATCTGTGGCCTTAAGTTAAGCAGGCGTGTGGGGGTGCACAAGCTGGAGATTGAGGGAGATTCAATGGTGGTTATTCAAGCCTTCAAAGCTGGAGCAATGTCAAACTGGAAGCTGCAAGGATTAATGGAACAAGCCAAGGAGCTAGTTAATGAAGGTATGGAGTTCACGAGCAAGCATATATTCAGCGAGGCCAATGGTCGAGCTGACAAGCTGACGAATGAAGGTGTTGATGGTGTAGCAAGGATCAGAATCAAAAAGGGTTTGGTGGCTTAGGAAAAGCTTGGTACATCCCGCGTATATTAGATGTAGGCTTGGGTTTGTGTCACAAGGGGTCAGCCTGGTTGTCATGTGGCCTGACAGGTGCTCATCACATGGAGTCAATCTGGTGTCGTGATGGTGGTGATGGTTTTTTGGTCTGTGGTGTTCGGTATGTTTGGTGTCATGGTGTTTTTGTTCCAAAGTTATGGAGCATGCTTTAGCATTGGATGGTGTTTCGGCTGGCTCAGACTACGCTTGGGATGGTTCGTGGTGGGTTGTTCTCTTGAGATTTTTCTATGATCGCTGGCAACTAGAATGGTGGGTTTCCCTTTTGGGCTTTAAGCTCATGGCTAGGTGGGTAGTGAAGCTTGAAAATTTGCTTGTAAAGAAGGCCTAAAATGTAAATTCTTTCTCTAACTATTAATAAAAATCCTTATTTACCTATCAAAAAAAAAATATTACTCTTTTGTTTAAATTGATATATCAAGCATATTTTCAATTTATCAGTGCACATTTGATGTATCTATGTGGCATAATTAATTGGGTCTTTCAAGTAAAGATTAAAGTCCTCTTGATTATTCACAGCAACGTAGGAATATTATTTTGGATTATTACAGAAGAATATGATAATTACACCCCTGCCTATTTATACAAGTTATAAACATAGAAGTGCCAAACAGTATGAATTATTTCCAGTCATAAGTCACTTGTCTTTGATTATTTCATTTGGAATTATTGCCAAGCAGTGAAAGACTTATTTTCTGGAGTAATATAATACCAGTGCTTTTCTATTTGTGTGTGGAAGATTCTATCATTTGGAATAGTTCTCTGTTGTTTCTTTTCAAGC
Organism: Sequoia sempervirens; assembly: GCA_007258455.2. Taxonomy (NCBI): domain Eukaryota; kingdom Viridiplantae; phylum Streptophyta; class Pinopsida; order Cupressales; family Cupressaceae; genus Sequoia; species Sequoia sempervirens. The sequence goes on from VDFB02365370.1 coordinate 32,167, forward strand.
AATTAAAGGGAATGCAAAATGTATTCTAATTAATCTTCATGACCATCTTATAATTACCTCTCACTTTCCTCAATCTACCTTTCCCCATCAGGTACCCCCCTTCGAATTTGTTAATGGAGTTGGGATCCCAAATGCGATCTGCATGGATCTTTGCTGCGAACTTAGGAAGATATTCAATAATGTACACCATGGTCTAGTATACCATATATCCCTCCACCATAGAACCCTCAGGATGTTCTCTTTGTCTAACCAAAGCCTTCAAAAATTTCAAGTGCCTCTCGACCATCCACATTGAACTTATGTGTACAAGTCCACACAATTCAATCTCTTCAACTTGGTGTATGAGGTAGTGTTCTTGTGCATTGAAAAATGTCGAAGGTAGACACTTTTTCATTTCACACATTAGATGAGGAATTTTTCTCTTCCAATAATTTATATCTTCTTTATGGATTCCTTTAGATGACAACCATCTACGAGTGATTCAAGGCACAAATTTATTAATGAGATTTAACAAAAATATACAATATATTACATAACGAGTAAAACAAATAGAAAATATAAGATCTATACAACGAATTGAACAAATATCACTACTTACCTCATGTATTTTCCAAGATCATATATAACTTGCTTGACATTGTTGTTGAAGTTGTTTGGGAGAGACAGAGGTAGAACGTACTGCAACAATTATAAAATGATCTTTTCATTATTTTTCCAAAACTAGTAAACATAATACACTGAAAAGTACATGCAGTATACAAATATATATAAAATATACCAAAATAATTACCTTAATGAAGGTATGCCAATCATGCATTTTCATCCCGACCCAAATTCACCTTTCTTTGTTATGATATTGTTTATGTTCAGCAAATCCTATGGGAAATCGAATTTTTCGTATGACTTCTTTTATAGCATTGCTTTGCTGCTCTGTTAATAACCAAGGAAGGGCACTTATATTAATTTGGTCTCCATCGCTATTTAATTGAATGACATTTTTCATTGCATGATTGGCTTCCTGAATGTCACTACAAATTTTGACAATTTTTTCTTTGTCATGCCTCCATCCAATATTTTTCCATAACGTTTTGTTATATTCTTTCTGATATGCATTGTATCAAACAAATACACAATTTATAGCTGCTCATAGTAGGGAAACCTACTAAATTGTCTGGATAACTTTTCAGTCCCTGTGGAAGCGACCATTAATGCCTTGATGACCTTCATGAAGCATATAAGTTAAACAAATTAACGACAATCATTGTCAATTACAACATGAGTAAACAAAACAAAATATAAAAATATAAATTCCAAACATATCATATATGATAGATAAACAATTTGATCTGATGTATAACCTTGACGATTAATTCTATTATATTCCAACTTCCATAGGTGAGGTGTCATTCTTCGTGGTTTTGATGTAGTCTCGTCTTTCCCATTGAAAATATTTTTTTCAGTAGTTTGATACTTATGATTTATGTGGAGGAAGTGCCTATACTCATCAAACACCTACTTTCCTAAACTTGTTGAACAATGAGATTTCATCTTTGGACCACAAACTGGACATGCAAATTTTCCCTTTGTTTGAAGACTTGTAAGATCATATATAATTGGATTAAATATGTCAATTTTTATAATTATATATAATGAATAGATTATTTAAAAAACATGTATGATATCTACTTCATATAATTAAATATCATTAAAGTGCAGTCAAACATTATAACATACCACAAAAATGTGTTAGCCCTTGGGCATCATGAATTGTCCATACAAGCATTACATGGAATTGAAATTGTCTTTGTCCTATTGGTCTAGAGACGTCATATATAGTGGCGCCATTCCATAACTTTAGTAACTCTTCGATAAGAGGCTCGATATATACATTCATATCTTTAACTTGGTACTTACCTAGTTGAATGAACATAAGCATTACATAATTATTATAACCATTTTACTGCAATATATATAAATTAATGTACATGATTGTTAAATGAAAAAAATATGTCATTATGCAAAAAATAAGACAAATGAGATGCTACTATGTTAAATAAAATTGATGTAAACAAATACCTGGAATAATCATTGCCAACATTATGTGCTCCCTCTTTATTGACATCCAGGGAGGAATGTTATTGTTGATAACAAAAATAGGCCACACCGATTAAATAGATCTTAGCTCTCTAAATGGATTGACACAATCCACTACCAATGAAAGCCTAAGATTATGAGGTTCTTCTTTAAAGTGTGGCCATTTTTCCTCCTTGTCCCTAATGTAGAACCATCCATAGGCATTCGAAGAATGTCATCTCCACTTCTATTTCATGCATGGTAATCCATAAATTGTGCTAAGATTTCGCACCTAAATAATCGTTGCATACGTGGAATAATGGGAATATAACAAAGAACCTTGTGAGGCACCTTTTTTGTTAGTTTATTTTTTCGATATCTACTGATATGACATTCCAGGCATTCTATTGCAAATTCATGTTGTTTATAATATATAATATGATCATTGGTACATGCATCTATTGCTTGATACTCCATTCCAATATCTTTCATAATGGAAGACAAATCTCAAAATGAGTGAGGTAAAACATTAGATGGTGGTAACAAAAATTCACCTATCAATCTACAACAAAAAAATAATTTGTTAATATAAAGAATATTAATGGTGCATATTTCATCTTTTATTTACTAGTGATGAACTAACAACAATTAAAATAGATGAAAAAAGATGACATATATGACATACCTTAACATCCATGATATTGCTATGTTGGATAAACCATTCATAACCTTCAAGTTCACTAGCAACAATACAGTAGAGAGAAGAGTTGTTTGGGATCCTTCATAAAGGGGCTCGTATGCCTTCTGAAGTACAGGTAAATCATGAACATCATCAAAGTCATCTTGATCATCATGATCAGTTGCACCACTAAATGTGTCATGGATCAATGTATTTGTACCATCATCTTCAACTGTGTTTTCTAGTGCATGATCTTCTTCTTCCATAGGATCATTAACTTCATCTTCGATATTCATAGCTCCATGTTCCTCCACTTGAAAAACTACATTCTCTAGGTCGTGATAATCCATATCATGTGCCCTAGGGTGCCCCACCTTTATAATAATGATCAACACAAATAAACCATGATCATGATCAAGTGATTTTTTCTATATATAAAAAATGTTAAAACGATATAAACATTTACAAATTTAATCAATATAATTAAGACATATAATGAACAACTTACCAATGGATGATAATCATGCACCCCTTCAACATTACCATGTTGCCTACAATGTTTCTCAGCTGTTGTGATTAAAAGCCTTCTCGTCTTTAAGCCCTTGAAATTATTGCAAGGACAATAACATTTCCCATCACCCTTTCTTTTCAATCTAGCCCACAATTTAGCAAGTGTCTCTTCATTTTTTTCTGCACTAATATTATCTGACATGATTTTTCTTTACCAAGCTTGAATATTTAGATCTTCAAAAAATATCAAACTCAAACTCCAATAATTTTTAATCATAGACAAGTAACAAAATCTAATAATTCTGATATTTTGCACCAAAAAAATTCGGCCTATAACCTCAACAAACTGTCACAAGTATAGCAAATTCGCAAGTAGGGGAAATTTGAAAGTATAGCATGAAAACACTGTCGCAAGTATAGATAAATTGTCGAACTCACTTTTATTTATTAATATTTATGATCTTCAAAATTTTGATGAAAATCACTGTTCATCGAAATTTCGATGAATGTCGGGCATAATTTAAAAAAAAAAATGAAAAGTACACATTAAGTACACATGTACCTGAAAATTCATCTAATTGTACATCTTTTGTCAAAAAAATTTGTCGTATTTTGTAGTCAAATGAGTTAGTGTAAATACAATAATTCCCTCTCTTTATCAATCATAATCTTAAGGAGTTTGTTTATAGGCATAAAAAATCTAAGTTGGCCAATGGCATGGGCATAAAAAATGGAAACATAACTTAGTGAAGGGGTGAATAAGGTACAATTATAGTATTAATGTCAAGAATGAGTGGTATGATGTTGCTACAAGTTCTCACTTTCTTATTATTTATGACATTACCAACCCCTTAGGTGATTTTTTATCATCATATTGGTGGCTTATTGGTTTCATCTATTTTGATATTTGCATGTTTATCCTTTGAAACCTTAAAATTACTTCATGGTATATTGACCCATTTTTTTTTGGGACATTTATTTGAAGTTCCCAAGCTTTACATATGGGTGTTTTTCCTTATTAGTTGTCACTTATGTTTGATTGCTCTTCCTAGCATCAATTTTGTGCCATTTTATTTCCTCTATTAGCCTATGGGAGGGTAACTGCAAGAGTCTAAGTCTACTTTTTGTGGAAGTATCACAAACAAAAAAAACTCCATTAGGAATGTGTACACATTTTATAAAAAAAGGTGTACCCATTTAGGTTTGGGCCGCCATTCCTAATCAATTACCCATTATAAACATGTATGTGTTTAGGAACAAGTACTATAATAGAAATGGGTTTCATTTCTAAACGTGTACACATTCTAAAAATAAATAGGTACCTATGTATAATTGTGTACTTGATCCCTTTTATAACATCTATGCATTATGTTTTGAATACTTACATGTTTTAAAGTACACATTCCATGAAATTTAAAATTTTGACCTATGATTTTACTTTGATTTTAGGTTTTAAATAGACTTTGAAACCCAATCCTAAGCGTTGGAGTCCAATTTTTTATGGTACAACATTGACCTAGCTGCATCGAGGTTTTGTTTTCTTTTAGACCCTATTTTTCCATGTTGTATATGAAGTGGTGTATTGGCTTTGAGTTCCACTTTAAAGACAATAATCAACAATTTTTTTGGAGATATATTATTCCCAATTATTCAATCCCAAAATTTTCAATTTCTATCTAGTTTATGTTTTAATTAAACAAAGAAACTAATCAAATTGATCTAAAAAACACATTTGTTGTTTCATTTTTAGATGTTGAAATTAATCAACCCTAGCGATGTTCATGGAACGATGGACCATGGAGTTACTATAGCAATAGAAAGTTCTAATCCTTTGATAGAGGTATGCAACAAATTAGTAAATTTTGACATTATATTTGCTCTTCTATGGTCTATTGTTGATTTTTTTATTGATACTTGTATGTAGTTTAATTGCTATATTGATGCTTACTATAGGTGCTTGTCACTCCAAATCGTTGATATGCTATTGTTGTGGATGAGCATGCTGATTATTTGTTTCCAGTAAGTGATTATTTTGTTATATGTCATTCCACAATTCAATTTCTATATATTAATGTTTATACTTCTTATTGTATCGATTGGATCTCCAAATGAGTGAAGAGAGGAGGACGAGTGAGCACATTTGAAAGACAAAAGTATCAACGGAAACTCCATCCAACCAATAGTCAAAGGTAGCATGTGGTCTATTTCCTTCCCCTAGTGGGAAATGACTATGTATTAGAGAAATTTGTTGTATGCCTACGTGGCTTTTTTGAACATATGTTTTGTACTATTGATATGTGACATTTTATGTCCATATGGCATTTTTCCAAGCCTATATGACTTTATTGGATATATTATATACTTTTATCACCATATAATGTTGTATAGCCTTATGGATTTTTTATTAATGCAAATCTTATTTTACCACTATTATCAAATTATATAGTTTTATCCTAAATTTTGTCAACACGAGGATTAAGTAAATCCTATTTTTGATAGTTATTCTTGAATGATGTTATCATGTGTATTGTGTAAATTGTATTCTTGAATGTTTTAGACATGGGTGTTGTTTACATCTTGTTCTTGATTTTTATTCTTAAATATTCACCAATTGTTCATCTGATGCTTAAATAATTATTGATGGTTTTTATTACATTCAAGTTTTCACAGGTGCCTATAGCTTTCTACAAAGTGCTTGAATATTTACTGATCATTCTTCTGATCATAGGTTGCATGTGATTTCTAAGATATGTTTTATTGATTTGTTATATATGCCACAATTTAAATTGATGCTTGGAGGGTATTTACACCTTTGAAAAACTATAATGCATGGAGCATGATTTTGTCATTGTCTAATTATTGCTTCTCCAAAAACAACTCTGCACTTGTATAAGAAGGACAATAGTTTTTTTAAACTTAGTTATGGGATGCAAAAAAATAAATGATAACCAACACAAAAGGGTGAAGTCTAATATAGATAGCTTGCTCAAAGTTCTATATCTAACATTCATGACAAACTTATGAAATGTTACTGGGTAGAGATTTAATTATCTAAAGAGTCTTGTAGTTAAGGCTAATAAACTTGCTAGCTTCTTTAATAAATTATTACCAAGAAGAGTATTAATTTAATGTTGTTTTTGATTAATGATAACTCATAATATTCCAAGTGCGGCGTAGGAGAAGCTTCAAGCTTATCAAATCTGTCCTTTGTTCACTTGACTACATCATCACTACTTGTCAATCCTTCTAACCCTTTGAAACTTTCCTAGGCTTGCTTTTTTGGAAACTATATTGACATACATTGTCATACATTCTTGGAAGAAATTTTTTTCCCTTATTGTCATAAGTTATCAGTACATTGTCCATTTATTAGTTCTTCGTCATGGTGGTTGTCATGTCTGTGTTTTATCTTGTATAGACTTTGTGAATTTGCTACTCTTTAAAAAAAAAAATGTTAATTGACTTGTCTTTCCCTTTTTCCTTGCATTTCATTGTCATCCTTGACTATGTTCATGAAAATACATATTGGTTGTCATGTATTTCCATAGGAATTTATTAAATGAGCTTACTATTTCTTAATTGGTGACTACCATTATGTCATCTCAGACCTTGCTTTGTGCCTTGAACTCATACCATTTATCATGGGACTATCTTTCTCTTCATTTAACTGTCACCTTGACTAGTTTTTGGCTTTGATTTGATAGTCCTTTGTGCTTTGTATGTGAAACCACTTCCTCTTCATGCATATGACAATCCTTTCTATTGAATTGACAACCATTTTCTATCTCTGTGCATTGATGACAGTCATCATAACTGAGATGTTATGCCTTGACTATCCTTATACATGGTTACTTTTCATATTCTTGCTCATGCATATTGCCCTTCTTGCTTTTCTATGACTACGTTTCAAAATGTTGCCCTTTCATCAATTGTTTTTGAAGTGACTGCCTTGTATATAACATGGTAAGTGTCTTTTATTTAGCTTTGCAATGTAGTCACTTCTTCAATGGCCTCAAGATTACTACCCATATATGCTTGAATTCACTACTTCCTTTCATAGTCATTAATTCATTGTCCTTAACTTCCAAAAACCTAGTGTCAATCAAGTTAAAGTCTTCAATTTCATAGTCTATTGACGAGGGTGAAACCCGAGACACAAAAAATTAACACACCAAATAGAGAATGTTATTTTATTATTCTGAAAATGATCTTCTTACATGCAAAGGATATAATATCCTCAAGTTCTGGACATATGAAAACTATAGAATTATAGAAAAAAACCCCTTTTCGCAGTATGCGAACTTGTCCCTAAAAACCTACCCAAAAATCAGAAAACCGCCCATAAATAGAGCTCCCTTTTTAGTTTAGAGCCAAAACAACATTCAAATTTGAGTTTTGGTGGTTTGGCGCAGAAAATTACAACTTGAAATTCAAATTTCAAAAGTACATTAAAAAATTAGTATCTTCTAGAAAGTGCGCCAACTTCCAAGAGTCATAACTTTTGATCCGGGAATCTGTTTTTTGAACCATTTGCACTGTTGGAAAGGTCTTAGAGTCAAGAACGTGCTCAAAATCCACTATGCCAATTTGGGAAAGTTTCGGGGCCATTTCAAAACTGTTTAGTGCCCCAAATCTGACCTAGAAGGTTTTCAGGTGCAATTCTAGGAGACTAAAACTGCAATATCTTTCAACCCAAGAATAGAAAAGAAAAACCATAAGTTGGGAATTACATTATGACGAAAAGGGTATCCAAAAATGCAAAAAAAATAAGAAACTACCAACATGAAATGAAACTCTCTTTTTTTTGGGTGATGCAAGATTGCCCTTACACCACTAGATGCTCCTACATCAAACACCCAGGGTAGTTTGAGAGGTGACCCTGTCACATCTTAGATGGTTGAGGAAAACCCAAATGGTCAACCTTTTCCTTAGATAGCCAGGATGAATCTTCAACAGGCCTTTCTCTCCATTTCACCAGACATTCTTCATATTTTCTGTTTCTGGTACTCCTTCCCACACGACTATCTAGGATTGCTTCAATCTCCTCCTTCTCTGAAGTAGGTGTTGGAATGTCATACTACCCTATTGTTGGTGCATCCTCTACCCCACCTTCATGATACTCTTTCAAATCTAAAATGTTGAACACAGGGGAAATGTTGACTCCATCTAGAAACTCTAGTTCATATGCATTCCCTGAATCATGCTTCTTCAAAATCTTGCAGGGACCGAATTTATTCATCTTCAATTTGTTATAGGTTCCCACTAGAAACCTTTCTTTCCTCAAGTGGACCATTACTTCATCACCAATTTGAAACTCCTTATTCCTCCTTTTCTGATCTACCTTGGCCTTATACTGCATATTCATCTTGTTAATATGTTCTCTTACCTTCTCATGTATATCCTTGATGTGCTCTGCAAAATCTTCAGCTTCTGCACTTATCTTCTTTTCTTGGTCCATCTTCCTCAATTCTGGAGTTGTTCTAGGCTACCTCCATACACAATCTAGAACGGTGATCTACCAGTGCTTTTGTTGACAGAATTGTTGTAAGAAAATTCTTCCTGGGGTAAGATCAAGTCCCATCCCCTGGGTTTATCTCCTACCAAGCATCTCAGTAGGTTACCTAGACTCTTGTTCACAACCTCTGTCTGCCCATCTATTTGTGGATGGTGTGCAGAATTGAACTTCAACTCTATTTTCAACTTCTTCCACAAGGTCCTCCAAAAGTATCCCACAAATTTAGTGTCACGGTCTGAGAAAATACTCTTAGGAAGACCATGTAGTTGCACCACCTCTTTGAAGAACAAGTCAACAACATGGACTGCATCATGGGTCTTCTGACACAGAATGAAATGTGTCATTTTTGAAAACCTTTCAACCACCACGAATATTGAATCATTCCCTCTCTATGTCCTTGGAAAACCAAGAACAAGATCCATACTTATATCCTCCCACGGCCTCTCTAGTACAGGTAAGGGCTGATATAACCCTATATTTTGGCTCACTCCTTTAGCCATCTAGCATACTTTGCAACTTTGTGCATACTTCTTTACATCCTATGACAACTGAGGCCAATAATAATGCTCACTGATAATGGCAATGGTCTTATCCCGACCAAAATGTCCTACCATTCCTCCACTGTGCTTCTCCTTAATCAGGTTCTCCCTCATGGAACTCCTCAAAATACACAATTGGCTTCCCTTAAACAACATGTCATCCTGAATTATGAAATCCAGCCACCTTGTCTTGTCCACTGTAACAAGTTCCTTGCAAGCTTTCCAAGCCTCTTTAAAATCAGGATCTTCTAGATACAATGTTTTGAGTTCATTGAACCCAACCACTTCAATCTGCATCTCTATCATCAATGTTTGCCTCCTACTTAAGGCATCTGCAACCCTATTCAACCTCCCACTCCTATGTTTTAGAACAAAGGTATACATTTGCAAAAATTCTACCCATTTCATATGCCTCTGATTTAATTTTCTCTGACTATTCAAATACTATAATGCTTGATGATTAGTATACAAAACAAATTCCTTCAGCAACAGATAATGCCTCCATTTCTTTAGTGCTTGAACTATTGCATAAAATTCTTGATCATATATAGAATACTTTCTCTTGGCATCATTTAGATTTTCACTGAAATAGGAAATGGGCTTACCTTCTTGGCTCAACACTGCTCCAATGGCACAACCACTGGCATCACAATCCACCTGAAACACCTTATTGAAATCTGGGAGGGTGAGAATAGGCTACTCTATCACCTTCTATTTCAACAGTTCGAAACTTTTCGCTGCTCCAGTGCTCCACTTGAACTCTTTTCTATCCCCTCTCATTATTTCAGTCAGGGGTGCACAAATACTACTAAAGTTTATAATGATCTTTATGTAAAAACTAGCCAAACCATGGAAAGATCTCACCTCAATAGTAGTTCTTGGGGTAGGTCATTCCAGAATATCCTTCACCTTCTCTGGGTTCATCTTGAGACCTTCTACCAAGACAACAAACCCCAAGTACACTAGCTCCTTCACAAAACTACACTTCTTTAGATTAATCAACAATTTCTCCTCTCTTAACTTCTCAAAGGCTCTCCGAATATGCATCAAATGCTCATCCAAAGTCCTACTGAAAATCAAAATATCATCTAAATACACAATAACAAAACTTTCCTAGAAACTCTTTCAGTACCTCGTTCATGAGCCACATGAATTTGCTTGGTGCATTGGTTAGCCCAAAAGGCATGACTAACTACTTGTACAGGCCCTCTTCAA
>VDFB02365370.1:42797-57469 GCA_007258455.2 Sequoia sempervirens
TACCACCCTTCTAATCAAAATTTATGGCAAGTACTAAATACTTGGATAGCAATTCCAATTTGACGATGCTACACCACATTAATGGATAAAAAATGTCATGATGAAATTTAAACCTGATCACATTATTCTGCATTAAATTCGCACGCCTCAACGCGTACGTATCATTTCTTTCAAATTTCCAGGTGATGATGTGTGCTACCTTACTGGCTTGATTTTACTTTCCGCTTTACACACATAGGCACCTTCATGATTAATACGACTTAGTAAAAACACAATGAAATAGCCACCATTAATTTTGAAATCTTTAACTTGCTTGATTCACAATATTCATACTGGCCGAATTTGAAGCAAATTGTCACCAATTGTGTGTAAAAATTAATTTTATTTAACCTTCTGCTTTAGAGAAATTTTTCTGGTTGCCATGTTGCTTATGATTTCCAAGACTTCAATCTAGGAAACTATGTATCGTAACTTCTTCACAGTTTTTTATAAATTTCACACTTCTCTCAAATTCTTCACATTTTTTCTGTCTTTTTGTTTTTTTGTTTTTTTTGCATTTTCTTGTTCTACTAGTGCTTGCTTACTTCTAGGTCATGGATACTCCAATTTTCCTGACCAACTCTCGCCGCCAAAATATTTTCTTGGGTTTTATCACAACTCAAAGGCTTGAAAAGGTTTTCTTTGTTCGGACTACCAATTTCACTGTGCCAAACTTGTGCTTAGTCCTTGGGGAACAATATGTAGAATCTAGAGCTTACTACCAGTTATATTCTGACATGGCTTCTTGCTTTGTAGCATCGCTCCTAGATAGTGGGCTTCCTATTGAAGATGTTCACTTAGCTACAGAGTGGCTAGTACAACCTAAATATTTGGAGAATCTAGATATAGTTTTATCTGTTGCACATCCGACCATTGGAATCCCTTCCATGGATGATATTCCTTGGTCCCTAGAACACGGGGAAGTGCTTCCACTTCGGCCATTTCTTACTGGCCTCCATACTCCTGACTTTGAAGTTCACCAGGGACTTGCCTATGTAGTGTATTTATCCTTGAAGGATGAGGCTTCCCAGATTGACTGAATGGCTACTCCTATTTGCAACTCAACTCCATCTTTTTTCTTTTTTGATCTTTTTCTCTTTTTACAACAAGAATTTTGATACTTCCATGTATATACGTGGCACACACACATATATAGATTTTTCACACATTTTAAAGCATGCATTTATTGTGTGTAGTTTTATCATTTTTCATTTCACAACACAATATTACAAATGTTTAAATTTTCTCTCATGTGTATGATAAGTTAAGTAGAATTTGCTAATGCAAAGGTCCAAATAGGAAAAAAAAGAAAAGAAAATGAAAACGAAAGAAAAACAAAACCTTACAAAAGAAAAGTAACCCTAACTAACCAAAAATCTAATCTAACAAATGGCTAATCCTAATAAAGCAATTTATTAAAAGTTCAATGACTATTTTTATCATTGTCTTGACCATACTAGGTTCACTTCAGGGTATAATGTGATATTGCTATTAATCTCAAGGGGTCTATGGTTGTCTTATTTTTGATTAAGAACATCTCTAGTTTCATTAAGAATCATAAACATTAGATACAAGATTTCCAATTCAATCATAAAATAATCTCATGAAATCAAAAGATTTGCAATAATATTTCATGAATTTAAAACAACTTTTCTATCACTTAAGTAGATTTAGCTTTAATTATTCATCAATTTCATTGAAAATGAAATATTTTTGATAAATTTCAATTCATTCATCTATTTTTTGGAACATTTTCAATAATTTAAGCATCTAATGTAAAATAAAGCATAAAAATACTAAAATATAAAATTTCTCTCAGTTATTCTCCATGCATGCCCCAAGAGTTAATCAAATCAAATAAAATTGCTTTATACTTCACTAGATTGCTTCACAGCTACATATAAAATGATGCGAGCTTTGAAAGAAGGGGGTTTTAGTTTGGACACTAATTAGGTCTTGTATGCACCCTTAAATGGTGTAGCGTACAATCTTGTTTGACTGAACTAACAAAACCAACTATAGAAGATACATCAGATAGGTAGCTATCAAATTGGATTTAATATTGATTAAATTCTATGTGCATACAATTTTTTAGTCTGGAATGACTCAGAAAATAGAAAAAATAACAAAATTTAGAGAAGTTTTGGCTCTTCCAACATCCAAAAATTTTGAACTTAACTTAAAAAAGGTATCACCTAGCCTTTTATATGAGTAAAACATAGGTAGGATAAGACAAATACATGAGAGGAAATGTAAGGGAAAAATCACATCAAGGCACATGGAATGTGGTGATTGGTAAGAGAATTGCAACCAAAGTCAATGAAGGTCAACCTCCATCTACACATGGAAGTCCTTTGGGTTTTTCATCTTCTTATTTTCGCCAGGAAAATAACTTGAATCAGGATAGTGTGTAGGAACTTTCCCATATTTTCAGAATGATTACTTTATCATCGTGTTCCTACACTTTGGTTCTGCCTTGGGATTTCTACTCTCGAGATTGAGCTTCCTCGAAGGCTGGCACTTTTTGTCGCCATATGTAAGATAGTGGGATCCCTAGTATTCAGGTGGACCCAAACCCTTTTGCATATAACTTCCAAGAATATGCCACCCGACTTGGATATGATTCTATTTGATATTCAAATTTTCCTTACTATCCATACCCAAACTTTGCATCACAATATACTTCTCATGTACTCACAAATTCCATCTATTAAATCCACTAAAAAAAAAAAAAACATTTCATAAAAATCTCATGTAAATAAAACCATCATTAATTTTTTATCATATAAATCCATCATAAATAACATGCTTTAAGAAAATCACAAATTCTTGCATAGTCATCCTTTTATATACCGGATTATCAGACTATCAGACTTCTTAGATAAATTTAAAATTTTAAAACTTTTATTTGCATTGTTACCCAGTATTCGGACCCTAGTATTCAACTTTACCCATGATTTTCCCAGACTTCAGTTTTACCAAAACTTCCATCTTTACCAGACCTCGACTATCAGACCAGAACAATTTTCTCAACACTTGCATTACCTTTTTCCTTTTTGACATTCCTAGTCCCTAGTATCCAATACCCATAACACTTGCATAATGAAGTACTCTTCAAAAAATATTTCTCTTTGCTTTTCACTTCCAGTGATCTTTTCAACTAGCTAGCACCTACCATAAGCGCTAGTTTTTCACTTGGGATCCTCAATTATTACAGTTGTGGGGCATGTTGTGAGACCACACAACACTTAGTAACAAACAAAGATCTAGAAGGAAGAAGCAATAAACCAAGGACCTAAAGCCTATGAAATAAGTTTTTGGTTTCAAATCCCCAATCTAAGGTAGCCTTGGTGCCCTTGTCCACCCAAATTAGGATTAAATTTGAACCACAAGTGCACTAATATCTACTTTATCCATTTTTGGTATTAAATTTTAGTTATCAGTTTCCAGATTGTCTATATTTATCTAAGAATAGTTCATTTTCATAGTTAACTAGTTGCATCATTTCATTTCGTCAAAAAAAATTAGTGATGAAGGCGCAAACCCGAGACACAGAAAATCACCCACAAAACAAGAGAATAATTTTATTATTCAGAAAATGGAACTTCTTACATGCAGAGGACCTCAAATCCCCAAGTTCTTCAACACATGCAAGCTACAGAAAGCTACATAATAACCCTTTCGCAATATGCGAGCTTGTCCCCAAAAAGTTACCCAAAAATTAGAAAACCCGCCCATAAATAGAGCTCCTCATTTATTTGGAGCCAAAACAACATTCAATTTGAGTTTAGGCAGTTTGGTGCCAAAAATTTACAACATGAAGTTCAAATTTCAAAAGAGCATTTGCAATGGTATCTTCTAGAAAGTGCGCCAACTTCGCGGGGTCATAACTTTTGATCTAGGACTCCAATTCGCGAACCATTCAAATCGTTGGAAAGGTCTCGAAGTCAAGAACGTGCTCAAAATCTACGACACCGATTTCAGTAAGTTTCGGGGCCATTTTGGAAGCTCTAAGTGCCTCAAATCCCACTTGAAATATTTTCAGGTGCAAATCTGGGAAACTAAAATTGCAATATCTTTCAACCCAAGAACCGAAATGAAAAACAGTAAATTGGGAATTTCATTATGATGAAAAGGGTATCCAAAAATATAAAAACATCTACAAACTGAGAAACTTGAAATTTAACTATTTTTGGGTGATGCAAGATTTCCCTTACACCACTGGATGCTCCTGCATCAGACACCCATGGTAATTTGAGAAGTGACCCCCATCCGTCTTAAGATGGTTGAGAAAACAACCTTGATCCCGGCTTGTAGATAGCGAGGGATGTAAGATCTTCAGACCTTCCTCTCCATTTCACGGATATTCTTCCTCTTTGCACGATTGCGAGGTACTCCTTCCTGCAGCGACTATCCAAGATTGCTTCAATCTCCTCCTTTTCTGAAGTAGGTGTTGGAATCCTACACTGTTCCATCATTGGTACTTCCTCTGTGCCACCTTCATGATACTCTGTCAAATTTGAAATGTTGAACACAGGGGAAATGTTGATTCCATCAGGCAACTCTATCTCATATGCATTCCCTGAATCATGCTTCTGCAAGATCTTACAGTCATAGAACTTCTTCATCTTCAATTTGTTATATGTTCCCATTGGAAACCTTTCTTTCCTCAAGTGGACCATCGCCCATCACCAATCGAGAAACTCCTTATACCTCTTTTTGATGCCGCCTTATAGCATATTCGCATCTTGTTAATATGTTCTCTGCAACCTCATGTATATCCTTGATGTGTCCTGCAAAATCTTGAAAGCGGCACTTATTTTCTTCTCTGGTCCATCTTCCTTAGTGCAGGTGATGCAGGGGGCTACCTCCATACCTGTCACGGAATGGTGATCTACGGTGCTTCTATTGACAAATTGTTGTAGAAAATTCTGCAGGGGTAAGATCAAGTCCTATCCCTTGGGTTTATCTCATACCAAACATCTCAGTAGGTTACCCAGTCTCTTGTTAACAACCTCTGTCTACCCATCTATTTGTGGATGGTGTGCAGAACTGAACTTCAGCTCTTTCTTCAGCTTCTTCCACAAGGTCCTCAAAAGTACCCCACAAATTTAGTGTCCGCGATGGAAACAATACTCTTTGGCAAACCATGTAGCCTCACCACCTCTTTGAAAAACAAATTGACAATGTGGGTAGCTGGGTCTTCGACATGGAATGAAATGTGCCATCTTGAAAACTTGTCAACTACCACAAATGCACTAAAGTATTCCCTCTTTCGCGTCCTTGGCAGAGCCAAGGTCAAAGTCCATACTTATATCCTCTGAAGGGCCTTTCACATTACGGTGGGGTGATACAAACCTACGGCTCCTCCTTTAGCCATCTGACATACCCTGTAGCTTTGTACAAACTTCACATCATGTGACAACTGGGGCCAATAATAATGCTCACTGATAATGGAAATGGTCTTATCTCAACCAAAATGTCTTGCCATCCCTCCACTATGCTTCTCCTTTATCAGGTGTTCCCTCATGGAACTCCTTGGGATAAACAATTGACTTCCCTTAAATAACATGCCATCCTAGATTATGAAATCTAGCCACCTTATCCTTTCCACTGTAACAAGTTCTTTGCAAGCTTTCAAGCCTGCCAAATTGGGATGCTACGCATACGGTTTCTTAGTCATTAGACCAATAGCTTCAATCTGCATCTTTGTCATCAATGTAATGCCTCCTACTTAAAGGCATCTACAGCCTATTTGACTTTTATTGCTATGTTTTCAAAGACTAAAAGGTATAAATATGCAAAACTCTACCCATTTCATGTACTCTGATTTAATTTTTCCACTGGCTATTTATGTGTATTACCCAAGAGGCTTGATGGTCGATTATATAGGGGCAATTCCTTTGGCAACAAATAATGTCTCCATTTCTTTAATGCTTGAACTATTGCATAAAATTCCTGATCATATACATAATACTTTCTCTTTGCATCATTTAACTTTTCACTGAAATAGGCAATGGGCTTACCTTCTTGGCTCAACACCGCTCCAATGGCACAACCACTGGCATCACAATCCACCTGAAACACCTTGTTGAAATCTGGGAGAGCTAGAACAGGTTGCTCTGTTACTTTCTGCTTCAACAGTTCAAAACTTTTTGCTGCTCCAGTGCTCCACTTGAATTCTTTTCTATCCCCTCTCATTGTTTCAGTCAGGGGTCCACAAATACTACTGATGTTTCTAATGAACTTTCTATAAAAACTAGCCAAACCATGGCAAGATCTCACCTCGGTAGCAGTTCTTGGGGTAGGCCATTCTAGAATAGCCTTCACCTTCTCTGGGTTCATCTTGAGACCTTCTGCTGAGACAACAAACCCCAAGTATACTAACTCCCTCTTCACAAAACTCCACTTCTTTAGATTAATCAACAATTTATATTCTCTTAACTTCCCAAAGACTCTCCGAATATGCATCAGATGCTCATCCAATGTCTTACTGAAAATCAAAATATCATCTAAATACACAATAACAAAACTTCCTAGAAATTCTTTTAGTACCTCGTTCATGAGCCGCATGAATATTAACCGGTCACATTAGTTAGCCCAAAGAGCGCGGTAACCACTCGTATAGGCCCTCTTTGGTCTTGAAGGAAATCTTCCATTCATCTCCCTCTCGAATCTAGATCTGGTGATATTCACTCTTCAGATCAATCTTTGTGAAGTACTAAGCTCCACTCAAACAATCCATCGGGTCATCCATCCTTGGCTAGGAATCTATACTTAATTGTTATCTTGTTTATGGCTCGGGGAATCTATACACATCATCCACTCCCATCCTTCTTTGGTGCTAGTACTACAGTCTTGCACATGGGCTCAAACTCTCCCGTATCAAACCTTTTCTCAACAACTCTTGAACTTGTCTGTTCAACTCCTCATTTTCTGCTGGAGTCATTCTATGAGTTGCCTTATTTGGAAAATTGGCTCTAGGAATCAAGTCAATTTGATGACTGATTTTCCTTATTGGTGGTAAACCCTCAGGTACATTATCAGAAACAATATCCTGAAACTCATCCAACATCCTAGAGACTTCTTCTGGAACCTTCTCACTATCCTCCTTACTCATTCTAGGAATCAATGCATAATACACATGCTCATGCTTCATACCTTCTAAGAATTTTCTTCCATCTACATAACAAATTCTAGCACTACTGCATACCTTTTCTTCAGTCTCCTTCAAGGGTTTCAACTTGTGACGAACCCCATCTTTTGTCAAGGAATAAGTGTTTGCATGGCCATCATGTATGGCTCACCTATCGAACTGCCACGACCTCCCCAACAACATGTGACAGGCATCCATGGGGATGATATCACAGAGTACCTCATCATGGTAGCTCCCGATCTTGAACTTTACTAGGTACTGCTCATTGACCAAAACTTTTTGGTCTTTCTGCAACCAAGAAATCCAATACGGACGTGGGTGTCTTTCCCTCTTCAGCTTCAACTTTGTGACCATCTCCTGCGACACTAGATTATAGGTGCTTCCGCGTCAATAATGACATCCGCAACATTTCCCCTTCACACTTTGCACCTTGTGCAAAATAGATTCTTCCTCTATTACGGTTCCTTTTCACGCAAGGTCACTAAGAACTCTCTCTAATCACTGGGGTTTCTCCCCTTCGGCATCATCCCCGAGATGTTCACATTGGGCCTCCTCATGCATCGCGAAAAGCCCTTCCGAAGCCTTCGGCGCTTTTGTATGCGCCCTTCGCGGTGTTGTGGACATTCATAGGCTTGATTCCCTTCTTCACCACACTGGAAACATGTTCCTTTGAAACCACCTCTTCCAGATCCTTGTCCATATCTCCCTCGTCCTCTACCTCTTTGATCACCACTATTTTGATCATGAGGGTGGTAGAAGTTATCATTCCTTTGGCTTCGACTGGTACCCATATCTTCACTTTTCTTTTCATCATCATTTCGGCTTCCTGAAGGCCTACCATTGCCCCTTCGGCTTTGGCCTCCTCGTTCTTTTTGCTTGCCATCAAATCTTTTGTTCAGCTTCTCTTCCACCTTCAGAGCAAATTGATACACGTCCTCAATGGTGGTCATTCTGACTAGGCTTAACTCCTCCTGGATGCTCGGTCATAACCCATGAAGATATCGGGCTACCTTCTCCTTATTGGCCTCTATGTGACTCGTTCTGATGATTATCTTGTGAAAATATTCAATATATTCTTTCACAGAGCTGCTTCCTTGCTTCAACCCTTGCAATTTCTTCAATAGGTCTAACTCATAGTCCACTGGTATGAACTACTTCTTCAGTTTCTCTACCATGCGATCCGATCTGGTGATTTTGACTTTTCCTCTTCGATTTCTTTCCAACTAGACCTCTTTCCACCAAATACTGGCATGGCCCTTCAGCTTCATTTTCGCAAACTTAACCCGATCTGGGTCCTCTATTTCCTCATACTCAAAATATTCTTCTAACTCATTGATCCAGTCGATCAACTCTTTTGGGTTCAGACTTCTGGAATAACTAGGGACTTCTGCTATGGGTCTTTTCCCAATCTTTGAAATGGCCCTTATTAGCCGCATTTGGTTTGATCAATTGCTTCTTCTTCCCTCTCCTTCATCCTCACTTTCCTCCCTCGGGTTTTAACCCTCTTACTCAACTGCTCTTGTGAATTCATCTGACTTTGTCTTTGGAGGGCGCGGTGCATCTCTTCCACCCGGCATTCACCATACCTCGACCACCTCGACACCACCACTCTTGGAGGCATCTTTCTTGACCTCAACCCACAACCATGGTCTTGGTGCAAACTGCCTCATGATTGGTGATCTGTCCACATGCTCAAGAAAACCTCACTCTGATACCACTTGATGAAGGTGCAACTTGAGACACAAAAAATAACCCATAAATAAGAGAATAATTTTATTATTCCGGAAAATGGAACACTACTTACATGCGAGGGATCTCAAATCCCCAAGTTCTTCAACACATGCAAGCTACAGAAAGCTACAGAATAACCCTTTCGCAATATGCGAGCTTGTCCCCAAAAAGTTACCCAAAAATTAGAAAACTCGCCCATAAATAGAGATCCTCATTTGTTTGGAGCCAAAACAACATTCAATTTGAGTTTAGGTGGTTTGGCGCCAAAAATTTACAACATGAAGTTCAAATTTCAAAAGAGCATTTGCAATGGTATCGTCTAGAAAGTGCGCCAACTTCGCAGGGTCTTAACTTTTGATCCAGGACTTTGATTCGCGAACCGTTCGAACCGTTGGAAAGGTCTCGAAGTCAAGAACATGCTTGAAATCAGCGATGCCAATTTCAGCAAGTTTCTGGGCCATTCCAGAAGCTCTAAGTGCCTCAAATCCCACTCGGAAGATTTTCAGGTGCAAATCTGGGAAACTAAAACTATAATATCTTTCAACCCAAGAACCGAAATGAAAAACCGTAAATTGGGAATTTCATTATGATGAAAAGGGTATCCAAAAATATAAAAACATCTAAAAAAATGAGAAACTTGAAATTTAACTATTTTTGGGTGATGCAAGATTGCCCTTACACCACTAGATGCTCCTGCATCAATTAGCCTCCCTCAAAGAATTCAGATCCAAGGTTTATTGATTCACCTTTTAGCTTGTAAGTTATTCTTACATCCTTCTGATCTAAATTCTAATGTTTTGTAAGTGAAAAGTAGCTAATCCTAGTTAAACCCTAGGTTCACTTTTCCTACATTATAAATTTAATTTATAATGAAAGTGTTATAAAGAAACCTAGTGATTCTTTTGAGTAGTATCATGATATTACCAATGATTTTTTTTAAGAAACTTGGTTGGGATTTTATTAAACTTGCATGACCTTGTTGTAGCTACTATTTCCTAGATTAAGAAATTTTCCTTAGTATTATGATGCTATGATACAATACAAGTTTGGTATAGAAAAATAAAACATCACGATCATGACAAGATTAGCATATTAGTGATTTCCATTTTCTTTAATTGGCCTATGCAAAGTTATCTATTGGAAATTTAGAATACCACATATAAAAACCTTACCCCTTGTTGTCCATTCTTTTCAACCCCAATACCTATCCATATCCCATTAATTAAATTATCCTCTTTTTCCTAATACTAAAGAAATATATTGGAGAACATTTTTACATGCTCATGATAAGATATTTTTTTAAAGATAAACCTCTCAAAACATAGATACACATTATACTCATATCATATTATAATTTTAACTTATTATTTTAACAAAATTCATTTAACATAAAATTTCAAAATTCTTTCATACCTAAATAAAATTTAATATTTTGATGTTAGAAAAAGGGATCTAGGGCATAAACTGTACTTGTTCCAGCATCACAAGGGAAAGGACTAAAATGATCTCAAACACCCACTTGGCTACTAACCTTAATGGAAGAGCCAAAATGGTGGATCATGGTTTTAGTCCTTTTTGGGGGTGTGTGATTTTATGTTGATTTTTTTTTTTTTTGATAATGCAAAGATGTTCCTAGGTTAACTATGAAAATGAAGCAAATTGATATGATTCCTAGAAAATACAGAATTGATAAACAAAAATACAACTCATAATATAGAAAAGCATAGACATAGAGGAACCTGACATATAAATTTAGGCTTGAAATAACTGGATATGGGGGTTGGGCACCCTAAACCTCAAGGAAGATACTCGAAATTAGATTTTAATCTCCTCTTGCTCTCAATCTATAAGTTCTTTTCTGGACTCAAAGTTGAAACTTCGTCTGTCATTGATAAAGTCCATTTTTTATAATTTTTTGACTTGTAGGACTTGAATGCTTGAAAGAGAAATTAGGTCTTCAATTCTCCTCTAATTACTTTAGATCTGTAACTTGTACACATGAAAGAGGGGAAAGGGTTGTGCCATATAGGGTCTTTCCTAATTCAAACCTTGTTTTGGTTTTTCTACATCCACAATGGCTAAGATGATATTAAAGAGATCTCACCCTTGACCGAGAAAAGGCTAAATGATAAACATGTGATAAATTATCAATTAATGTAACTCACCACTCAACTCTACATTCCTTGATGGACTAAAGTCATTGTACTCATCACCTTCAATGAGAAATAGATGCTTGATTTGAAGTCCTACAAGTGTAACTAGTACTCACAAAACAAATAAACATGAAACATAAACAAAGTCACATGAAAATATGATGCATTGCTAACATGATTCTTGATTGAAATAACATTGATATAAGGGTCAGTGCAGGATCATGGGGGTCCAAACTAGGCCCTTAAGTGGCAATGGAAATTTAGAAAACAGAGTTAGGAAACTTGACATAAAAATTTGAATAAGTTATTCACATAATTTAAAAAATTTGTAAGAACAAAATTTATAGAAAATTGAATGTAGTTTCTAAGATACTATTCCTTTTTTGAAAAAAATTAAATTTGTTTGGAAAAAATTTAGAATTTCAATGTAGTAGTACTAAATTTTCAGGAAAAGCAGGTGTATGTCTGACCAATCTAAGTATAAGAAAAATATAATATATTTATTTGAAACTTTCAATATAAGTAGAGGAAACATGCCCGAATGTGCCACATTTTTTTTGTATTTTTTTTTTGCTAGTAAATAATTAATTATGATTTTCTTATGAGAAAATTTCAAAATTATTAAATTGTGTTTGTTTGACCACCATAACTTAGTCAAAAATTTATGAAATTCAATTTCTTTTTTTTATCCTATATTATGGGAAGCATAGAATGTGCTACATCTTTTACATTAAAAAAAATGTGAAATCATTTAAGAATTATAGATGTTTTCAACCAGCCTATCAATAAGGACTTTAATCAAAATGTATGTATAAAATCAATAATAATTATCTATTTAATTCCAAATAAGACAAATCTTATATTTTTGGAAAGCTGTCAATTTTCTCAATAAGCCCTTTTTGTTTCATCAATTTTGGATAAAAATAAAGTGGTCAACCAATTTTCTCTCATATCGCCACTTTTTGGACCCCCATGATCTTGCACTCACCCATAATTCTGCTCTTGATTGATCTTAGTATGCTCAATTTTTCAATTCAAAATGGTAAGATGGATTCTCAAAATTGCCAGGCTTTAAAATGATGAAAAAGGCTTGTATTTATATGTAATTCTTTAATTTCCCAAAAATCAAATACCAGTAGCCAAAAAATGATTTTGAATTTATAAATGTTAAAATTCCAACACTGGCATATTTTAAATTTAGCCAAAATAGGCTAGATAGGAACACTAGGTGTCCTGGTTTAGACCTATTTTTTGGGGCCTTAAACATCAATAAATGATTATTAAATATTTATTTCCAATGCCACTTCTTATTTTTTGAATATTATTGCAAAACAAGCAAATTAAAAGCACAATTAGGTCCAAGCACATGAGGGGGAGCTAAAACTAGTATGAAATTGTCAAGGGTGACAATTTGCAATGCTACATTTAGCTCCCACTTTAGTGAGAGTATTAATTTATGCTATGAATCACACTGAAGTAAGGATAAATATAAGAAGGGTTTGATTATCTAAATATTGAAGAGATAGGACAACATCAATTCTAGGGGAAGCACTAGCCCTCAGGCTCAATATCTTATGCAAAAACAATGCAAGGACAAAGGAAAACACATATGAGGTGTAATGGAACATGAGAAACACAAAGCATACATAATGAAAACATGAAACTAACATAATAAACATAACTATGAAATTTAAACCCTACACAGTATAAAAAAAATGCAAACATAATGCACAACAATGCAAAAAGTGGTACATTACAATCACATAATAGAAAGCTCCACAAAATTATTACTAGGATCCATACCAAAGGAATTGATGAATCATAGGCTAAAAAATTACGATATTTTCTAGGTGACCCATGAACCAAAGCATCACAAGCTAGTGAAGTTTGATATTCAATAGGTGAGATTTGACAAGAAACAACATAGGCTAGTGAAGTCTGATATTCACTATGTGAGTTTCTGCAATAGTAGCAAATGAGAAACACACAAGGGCTAGGGAAGTTTGATATTTACTAGGTACATTCTCATACAAACCATACCAAGAATTATAGTCCCAATATTCTAATAAGGCACTACAAAAAATGGTTAATATGCCAAAAATGCATCACCAAGGTCAACATGTGTGAACAAAGTGAAAAATGTAATGGAATGCATGACCCTACCTTAAAGTAATTTCTAACACCAACTATGAGTAATTTCCTTTAAAGTAGAGTAAAACAATATATGCAAAATGATAAGGCCATGAGAGCTTATTGGAAAAACCTGTGCCAATGATATATTCCCAATAAATCTAATTCATGACAAGGGATTATCCACAAGACAAAGATAAAATATATCACATAAGGGATCCATACATTTAGGGTCAATATAGACCATAGATAATATATAATAAGATTACGCTTGGAATCAACATCATTCTAGAAATACTTGTGTAACAATGAACACAATGGAGGAATGACACATGAAGACAATACAACAAGCTTTTTAGCTAGCAGGGAAGAGACCTAAATGTCTCAATACCTTGTATCATTCCTGAAAGGAACTGCAACATAAAAAAAATCATAAAATAAAGATGAACAAAGATACAAATAGATGAATGTCACAAAAAATTAATTTTCTTTGTATCCTTGTGCCAAGAAGAGCAACGAGGGTCATCCAAATAAAACCAAAAAATACAAATAAACACCAAGCAACACATCATGGGAGATCACATCACATATAAGAAAATACACAAAGAAACACAAAAGGTATTACTCATGTGAGATGATCTAAAATAAATCATCGGTATTCTAATCTTTCTCATCATAAATGGAAGGTGGACAATATGCTAAAGGAACTACAAAAATCATAGTTCAAGGAGAAACACCAAGTTCAACACATGGTGAATCACTCATTAGGAGGATCATTATGGCTTCCACCATCTAAATTCATTGATTTAGAAAACACAAGATCTAATTCATTATTGTATTCTTTGGGTTCTTTTGATTTATCTTCCTCTTCACTATCCAAATGTATCACAATAGGCTACATATTGGTGCTATCAACATGATTGTGAGCATCATCATTCATATGAGCCTCTTTCATTCTTTTCTTAGGCTGAGATAGGTATTGTTCAGCTTCATGGTTTTTCAAGGGTGTCTGAGTGGAGTTAGGTGATGATGAGGATGGATGGATGGGAGATAATTCATCAAAATTGGATTTAATGGATGGATGGTCATTAGGTAAGCATTTATGTTCTTTAGCTAGTTGACGAGCCACAACATGGTGTCTTTTTTATGCTCTTTTACACTTCTATTTCTTCTTGCATGAGTTTCAACTAGTGAAGGTGTAATTGAGGTGTCTCCCAACATTGGTATATATTTTTCCTTTGGAGAAGAAACTAAAGGGACCATTGTTGGTTGAGAGACCACCAAATTCTTAGGTTTTGGTGTAAAGTATTTTTTTCTTTTAGAGGCACAAAGTTAATTACATAGTTATCTCTTTTTATTTTATAAGATGATAGAGGTGGAACTACATCACACATGCTAGGTGGTCAAGGGAGGATACCTAGTTCAGACTAAGGTTCATCCACTACTTGTGGGGTAGGAGGAAC